>VXAZ01004081.1:1825-29325 GCA_013399875.1 Gymnorhina tibicen | reverse complement strand
TATATAAAAGACATACTTGTGGTTTAGGTCAAAGCGATTAAATTCAGCTATGAATGCTGTTTTCTTCAGTGAGGTTTCTTTAATACCTTGCCCAAATTCAAAACCTAAACCCAGTCTAAATTACATTTTTTCTAGTTCAACATCTTAAGTTTTTACGATATACATACAAGTATAGTATTTTTCAGTTTACACAGTGTTGGTAATCAACAAGTATATTCCTTTCAGAAACAGTGATGGTTCTGGCCTCTACCATGCCAGAAAATGTCAAATATATTTGATGAAAGTATTAGAAGCCCACAAATAATACTAATTTTATTTTCAGACATCTTGAACTAAACATTCAAAAATAGAACTGTGTTTGTGCCAGGAAACTACATTTCTAGAGAAAGCACTTATCATAGCAGTAGTCTGATGAAGATTACTGAAAAATGGGTATCAGACTAATAATAAGTAAAACCATATTAAATTAGTATTCCATAGGTATTTATCGGGTTTGCGGTCCGGAACTATTGAAGGGTTTTTTTGACATTCAGTTATTGTCTCCCAAGTAATAGCTTGCTCACGGACAATCTTGAAAATGTTTGAAAACTAAATGAATACTATATTTGTAAAAGGTATATTTGAATTATATCTTTTGGTGTTTTCATCCTATTATAGAGTTTGTGTGACCTTCATTGAATAAAATCAAATAATTTCTCTTTAAGAGTCAAAACCTTTGGAGCTTATAAGGGGTTGCTGTATCCTTGAACACTTTGTCTGGCCTTATATTTACACTATTCTGAGCTCTGTTGTCCAAGAAGTAGAAATTATATTGGTGCAAATGTGGTAAAATAGCAATCCAATTAGCACTATACTCATTTTAACACATATGCAATATGTAACAAAAATCTAAAAGTTGTTTGTAACTGTGAAAAACCTTCTTGGTACTCAGTACTTCCTAGTGTAAGCTTTTTTCAGGACAATTAACCTTAGCATATAGAGCAGCAGCTCTGAAAATAAATACACTGGAAAACACAGAAGAAAGACATCATGGTTAATGCAAATTAATGTAATCATAGATTCAGAAAAAATAAACTACTTCAGTGCCACAGTTTATTTAGTTTTGTTACTTGACAGTCTTAACCTTTCTTTCTATTCTGGTGATTTGTATTTATCATCTCCTTTGTTGTGAAATGATTTTACCAAAATATATTTATATTATTCCATCTTTTTTCCATTTTTGATTGATTCCTGAAGCAAAAAAGCCCCAAACAAAATCAAGAACGGATCTATTTCACAATTATGCTTGCTCAATGCACTATGATTTTTTTATTGTGACTGAAGTCTTTTTCCAAGGATCTGTATGCTACAGACGGATTTTTTTTACCAGAGCAAATTCAAGTGCAGCTTTAGCCTTTCGTACTCAGTCTCCATCGACCTGTCAGAGACATCACAGTGATTGACTGCCCTGGCAGATGTGCCGCTATAACAGGTAACTTGATCATCCAGACCCATCTGTCTCTCAGTCCTCTTCAATTCACACTTTCAAAATTATTAGAGATTAGGGAGGGGTCGGATTCTTTGTTGTGATTTTTTTTTTAATGTAGGATATCTGTATTTCACAAAAGGTTACCCTCGGTAAATGAATGGTGATGTACAGTACTTGAGCCATATCCTACTAAGAGGAGCTTGCTAGCATTGTTCAGTGTCAGTGTTTCAGATCTGGGTTAACAATATCCAGAGAATTTAAAAACTTGCTTGTATGATGTCTAAAATTAAGGATAGTTTTTTAGAACCACAGTGGTAATAATAGAATGATGTTTCAAAGATATCAGTTCCAATGTGAGACAGATGGGCTGTTTAACTGTGCTTAGTGAGAGGAGAGGATCTGATTCAGTGGGAGTATTTTCACGTCTTCTCTTCAGTGCCCACAGCCTGGCAAATGTTGTGACATCATTAAGCTGAACTGCTGATTTTAGATGGGTCTGGAACAAGAACGGGCAGGGGTAACTCAAGCTTCCTGCTGAAATGTAGTTAACTAATTTACTCGTGTCACTATTTCTGATAATTACTTTTCACCAAAATATTTTGCTGTGCTTGTGTGTAGAGGATTTCATTCCACAAGTCAACACCCTAAGTGTTGTAGCCTCACAGGATCTATCAACAGCTTCTATTAAGAGAGAATATAATCTTGGTGAGAGCAGTGGCTAACACTTCTCTTTTCTATTTCTCAGTAAAGTCTACTGCATACTCACTATCAAGGGATGTACATTGGCACAGATGACATAGTTCACAATATAAGGGGAAGTAACATACTGAAGCAAGCAAAACAAGGTAAAATGAATGACAACTGACAAAAAAGCAAGTGAACTCAAAATATTTTTTTTCAAATGAGAGGAATAAAAATATGTTAAGTGTGTACATAAGCAATGACACATGCAGAATAAAAAGAGATAAATAATGGGGGGAGGAGTAGAGGACTAAGGAATATGTTAAAGCAGAAAAGACCTCTCAGGTGCATACTGGCAAAGATATTGGAGCATACTAGAAACTGAGGTGATGTTGGGAGCCACAGCAAAATTAAAGCTTCATGCCTTCCTGAAAATTATGCTTAGCATCCTGGACCTACAACTTTAGCAGGATCTAAGCCACTCAGGCTGTGCTTGTCATTTCATTAATAAATTTCAGTGTCTAAATAAGACCAGTAGGTTTTTTATGAAGGAATCTGTAAGTATGATCTTATTGTTTTGATTTTTGGAATGGGAAAAAATCAGAAAAATATTCACTTTTAGTATGTTACATGATACGTGTGGAGGGTTTCTGGTGTACAGTCCTTTATTCCAAAGCCAGCATAACCAGGTAGCATGACAGTCATCACCTTGTCATGATTCATGGAACAGAGCACTGGAGCAATCCAACACACAGCTGAATACAGACAGCTGAGCATTGGCACAGGCAAGGGAAAGGTGTAAAGGACCCATAGGAGATTATTCTGTGGATTAACCAGTTTTCTTTTTTTCAAATGCACACCTGTGCAAGAATGGCACAACCTGTTCTAAATGGAACTATGACTGTAGTGTGGGAAACGAAATTGCCAGCCTCACTTCTTGGGTTTTCAGGCTGGAGATCAGGTGAAGATTTGAAGAAATGAGTTTTGAGAAGAGAAAATTGCTGTGGATGCTTTGTGACAGAGTTGCCTGGCCGTGTCTCTGTATGGTTGCAAGCCAAGATAGGCTTCTTCCAGGAAAGCTGCTGCTTCATTTAATGTAAATCTTAAGAATTTCTGGGTAAGTAATATTGATACTGCATTGATGTGTTACAGGCATCTTCTATGTCAGTCTTGAATAATACCTTATGTAGATTTTAGATAACTTATTAAATGGGTTCTTTGTGCAATGATCTTCAAATAACAGGCATGGAAATTCTAAAAAGTAAACCTACCCTAATTTATTGACATATCAAGTTAAATGTACTTTTTTCTGAATTTTTTTTTTCTCAGCTGGCAAGAAAGTTATCTAGAGACTTAACATTGGGACCTCATGGCAGTCAGCATTCTTGAAATAGTAGGCTAAAAGTCACATCCAAATAAACTCCATTCATAACCAGATAGTGACTCAGAAAGATCAGAACTTGAATGCAGTTTTTATGATCACCTCCTAACTTAACAGTAAACATGTTAGAATATGCATATAGAGTATGAAAAATATATGTTTTTATGTAGTCTTTGTACAGTGCTGAGAAATTAATGAGATATGCAGGTAACATGGCCTATAAAAATAATATGCCTATGACTATTGAGAAAATAATTAAATCTGTAAAAAAATTTCATGGTCATAAAATCTAATCAAATGATAATGAACTGTACTTAAGTCTACTTTATATTACTATAGAAAGTATCTGGCCCAGTGTATCTTTTGCTAGGTGCCAGTCTTTGAAAATGAATAATCTAGTTTATCCATTTGGTCCAGTGAGGTGCAGACTCACAGAACTGTCTTTCAAGATTCAAACAGTAAAAATATGTCTCTAGAAATGCTGTTCTGCATATGATAAACCACAAGATAATAGGCCTGGAAAAAACAGTAGAGTGGGCTTGAATAATATGAGAGTGGAAGTGCATCCATTTAGATAATAGAACTAAAGATGTGATTTGTGGTAAGACAGTCTCAAGATTTCCTCGGTCAGCTCTTTGATAAATCTGCTTTTGGTGCAAAAGAGAAAATTTATTCTTTAGCACCATGATTTAGTCTTCTGTCTTAATCCAGCATAATCAATAATATTGATTGTATGTTCTTTTAGGGCAGATACCAAAAGATACTTGAAAGGTACGTGAAGAGTTGACCATGCAAAGCTAAGAATGAATTTTGGACCAACATCTTTCACTACGGTAGAGCCCTTATATATCAATTGAGGGAAAATTGTCTAAGCAGACTGAAAGCATCAGTCTCCTTCTTCACTTAAATGTTTGCAGAATAATTTAAGCTTTCTCTTCGTTCCATCTTTGTGTACACCGTAATACGCATCGTGTGTAAACTAGAAATAATTTTTTACTGTATTGTGGCTATTTTAAGGGGTTTTTCTGCTTATATTTTCCCTTGCAATTCTAACAATTCCCAGAGTTAATGTAAATACACATAGGGTGAAGTTTTTCTATGGTAGTTTAAATTTAATTTGAAATACCTACGGAGGACTTGAATCAAAGATTTGGAACTCCCAAGTTAGCAGTCCAATATCTTGCTTAATTCTATTTTCTCATGGTTTTCTCTTCTCAAAGCTTCAGTGGAAAGAATAGAAAGTGACATTCCTACACTTAAGCCATTCTGTAGGCCATCTCCTTGAAAAAAAAGGAAATGTAGCATTAGTCACCCATAGGCAATGGAGGAAAAAGAATCTCTTGCTTGTATTTCACAGGAAAGGCAATTATATAAAAGAGGGACACTATTTTGTCTTTTAGAAGACTGTAGCAGATGCATTGCACTTTGTGAGGATTACAGGTTTTGGTGCATGTAACAAGAGCTGGAGGATTAGCTGTTAAATAACTTTCAGGCACTTGAGTGAAGGAATGCCTGATTTATAGCACCCACTTTCATTTTGGTGGAAGTTAGGTGCTATCCTCACAAAAATATGAATCTGTACCTAGACAGGTATGAATAAGTACCTCAAGAACTTTGAAGGTAAAATATGAGGAATCCTCCAAAGGTCAGAACAAATAACCAACTTTAGTTGTAGGCACTTGGAAGTGAAGATCCCTTCTTCACATAACAGCTTGCATATTTTGTATCTGGCCCTACTATCACTACAGGAGATGCCCTCTACATAGTACTAGATTTCTATACCTGACAGTGGCATGCACCATAGCTCATGAGATAAGAAAGACCCTTAAAGTAGTCACTGGGTAACTGAAAAAGTGAAGGTGATCTTTGAACTTTGCCTTTCCCTGGGACAACAAATCTTAGATTGTGCTAGCCTTCAGTCAACATTCTCCCCTTCAGTCCTCAGAGCTAAACCATTTCCCAGAGTTATGTCATGAAGTCCTGCATTTACCAAAGAAGGAAAGTGAGCAGATTTTTCTGTCAAAAAAGGGGCTATCCGTATGTGTAGTCTTTTAGAATTTAGACCACTCACTCATATAGGACATATATGTTCAGTTTTGTTTGTTTGTTTCAGTTTTTGACTGAAATAACACCAGAATATATTGATTTTTTTTTTCTTGTGAGAGGTTATAGGTACTTTGCATCACTGCACATGTGGTTTTTGGGGTACACTTTCATTTTCTGTAAAACTTTTTCCATTAAAGTTATAATAGTTCTTGAATCGGAGAGCAAAACAAAAATGTGAATAAACATAGATATCAGTTACTTAAAGGGGAGGCTGCTTGCCTATGAGAAATAAATTTAGATTGCCTTTGCCATTGGGCACTTTCAAAGCTTGCTTTTTTTTTTTTTTGGAATGTACTCAAAAGTACAAGCTTTTGGAGAGCTTTGCTACTAAAATTTTTGATACATTTCAGGTGCCCATAGACTGCTCTAAAATGGGAATTTTTGCAAAACTCAAGCTTGTAAGCTATTAGTCACACTCCTCTTATCTGAACTTACATTATATTATACAAACACTTCTAGATTATAATGACAATCCTATGTGTCAATTGGTATGTAAAACCTTGGATTTCAGTGAAACTTTACCATGGAATATTTTTAAACTTCAGAATTGGAGATGTGCCTGAAAAAGTATCTTGATTAAAAAAAAGAAAAAAAGATAATCACAACAACAATAAGCCAAATCAACAACACAACCAGCTTTCTAGTTATCAAGTTATGCTTATTATTTTTTTCCAAAAGACCTCTTCTGAAGAATGTTTGGCTCTTCCAAACTGTGTTTTCTTCTGTTTTCTGAAAGATAGCTATAGGTCTATGCATATTTTATCTCTGCCCTTTTACTGCTATTTCTAGCTAATTATACCAATACAAGAAGCCTAAAGCAAATATGATTTTAGCAGTTTATTATATGAAAAATATCTTGCCCTTAGTGTATACTAACAAGATTTGTTCATGCAATTATTATTAGCAAGGACTCCACCTACTGGTTCAAATTATGCCAGGCAAGTAATCACAAAACTAGTTCATGTTCTAGTAAGAGATTTGCTGCCTAAAGGTGCAATCATTCTGGTCCCCAGTACTTTTAGTATTTATACATCTTCTGTGGAAACAATCAGGTATACTTAAACCTTTATACTGCTCTTCAAATTCATTAGCAGAATCCACGTAATTTACTTTCACTGATGATAAACCTAATTAACATTTCCCAACCTTAGCTGTGAAAATCAATTGAATATATGTCAATAAAACAAAAAAGATCCCAAAACCATGGGATGTTTTTCTTTTGGTATTACCTACATGTATGATATCTATAAATGAATTTATAGAGAAATATTTAAAAAACCCATTAATAAAAATGCAGCCTGGCATAGTAAAAGTAAGCACTGAAGAACATGTAAATGCTGATTAAGCTCCTAATTCTTCACCTTCACAACCTTGAAAAGGCAGTAGAGGAGAAAATACTGTGACGGAGTGGTTAGCTTTTTAGCAGAATTAAGATGAAATAAAGCAGTTTTTGTAAATTAGGCTTCCTTTTTTAAGATATACACACACACGCACATACATGTGTCAGTAAGCCATCTCTATTTATTTTTCAGTACAACTTGTTATGCAATTATTTGCGTATAATCTACATAATGGCTGGATATTATTACTTTCACACACACATTTCCCACTGAAATCTATGGGACATTTACGTATTCAGGGAACGCACAATTGCTTCTATTCATGTATAGTCTAATACAGCAAATGATACAGACTCATAGATGAAAACCAGATTAGGTATGGATGCGGGAGCCGGAGCTGCACCAAAATAGCATTGCTTTAAGAAATTGTGTTGCAAGAAGGTACGTTATTCTTCCAGAGATAAATATACTGCAGTGTATAGGTTTCTTAAATAATCATTTGAATTTTGTTACCAAATTTCCATCAAGTACACTATCAATAATGAGGCTTCTTAAGGATGTTAATTTTTATTGATATGATGAGCTCTTTTGCTATTAGCAACTTTATGTAGTGTTAACTGAAACAAATACTGATAAAATATGGTACCATGTGACAGGAAAGTCATTCACTAAGGTCCAATGATTGTCTTTCCTGGCCATTCCAGCCACTGTTTTTCAATACTGTGTAGAAGCCTGACAGAATAGTACACACATCAATATCAACAAATGCAGTTGTGGATGGAGTCAGTCTTTACAGGAAAGAATTTTAACACAAGGAAAAAAAAATAGCCCACTAAATAAACACAAAACAAAGAATGTGGAAACACAGCACAAATCTGCCCAACAAAATTTACCTGACCCTTTAAAGCTCACCAAAACATGACAGAAGGTCCTCTTGATAGTCTGTATCATATATATGTTCTGAGACTGTGCTGCCCATATGTTCAATAAAACTGTTGAATCTCAAAGTTATAATAATTTGCAATGAGGTGCCAGAACCAATTATTAAATATCATATGATCCAGCAGAGATGAAATAAAAATATACAGGGTCGATTTTACTGGCTCTGACTGTTGTGAAGATTATAAAATACTTAGAATTGCAGTTTAACTTAAGGGGAGTCTTAAACACTTCCTTATGCTTAAATTTTGCTCACAGCAGAATATCAGAAGCCAAATGCAGATGGTACATTTTCCTAGGTACAAAGAGAAGACTGCCCTTATCGTTATTGATTTGAATATCAATTTAGTAAAAAAAAAAAAATGCTATTATGATATCCTTTAATAGTGTAAACCTTTGTTCAAAAGAGCAAGTGACAGCCAAAAGTACAATTCAAGTGAGAAAAAAGGTACAGTGTGATTAGATCAGTGAGTGATACCATCTCAGCCAAATAGCTGCCTATAGTGTGGAAAAAGAAGACATTTAGGACTAAGTGTAAACAGTCATTATTTATTTACCATGACATCTCTTAAACATGAATGAGTGAATGTTTTAAATACTAGTTTCCATCTTTTAGCCAAGGTCAGCTGTTTCACACTGGTGTGCGCTTTTCGTCAAGCTGTAAAACCTGGAGGTTTACCTGAGAAGTTTAGATTACCTTTACTTGTCATTAAATACCAGGGAGGAGTTTAGCTGAAATGATTATTTATTATGTTCTCAATATACCCACACAAATATGCTTTCAAATTAACTACAAAGCATCTCCCCACTCTGGGTGTCTAAGAATTAAATTTTGTATTATACAATAGGACAAAAAAAGTTTTAATTCTGGCAGTGAAAGTAAACCTGATCTTAATGTATTATGGCTGCAAGTATCAAAATGTTGCTGCTATAGGAAAAAAAAGTATTTCTGCCCTCAGTTATTGGAGCACTGCAAGAATAGGACCATGTTTGTCTATGTATGTTTACAGCACCTGTCAGCCGATACACGAGAAACAAGAAGAGTAATGTAAACTGATCCCCGCCTTTTGCTGAATATTTAATGCAGTCTGCTGGAAAGAAAAGCACAAACATTCTACTTTTCCAAAGCCTGTCTTCCTTGCCCTCTTCTAATTTTCTCTGGGGAGGGATGGGTTTCAAACTTGGTCAGTGCTAGTGCCCATTTGCTTCTAGATCTTTACTTTTCAGTCTTGGCTTTCTTCCTGTCTCCTGAAACTGAATTTACTTCATTTTAGCCACCTCAGAGCAGACTTGTGTGTATATATTTTCAAGGAAATCTGATTGTCTGTATGGATTTTTAAATCAGCTTTCAGATTGAGTTCAGAAATTTGTAAACTGTTGTGTTGCGTCAGGCAATAGTGGAACATAGACCTCAGATGCACATCACCCAGTACTATAAAGTGATCTTTAAATGAGACAACTCGGGTATAAGTAGATTAAAGTGGCCAATAATGGGAAAACAAGTGCCCCTTCCAAGTGCAATTGTAAGAAATTTAAGCCTCAGGAAGTTGCATTATATGTTTTATTAAATTGAGGGTATATTCACACTTATTGTGGCTTGAAATTTGAACCAGTATTTTCTGTCTTTGGTTACCTTACTTTAGGATTTCTTAATGGCTTGAAGATGCAATGCATAATATCATATGACTGCTTTAAGTTTTCAAGTCAGTTTCTCAAAAGTCATAATTTAATTTAAATTGACAACTCTACAATAAACAACTGTTCTCTCATAGCAAACAGTATCTGACCTAAAATGCATGTAACAAGACGCTAAGATTCTAAAAAAATCCCACTTCTTTGTCAGTTTAACCTTGTTTACAAGAGAAAACATCTAATTTTGAGCAGAGCTACCAGTTAGCAGTATGTAAAACATTAGCTTTCAACAGGATTTAAATCCTATGTATATTCAGTCTGGTGTTTTCCGATAATCAAGAGAGAATGGAAATACGATCAAGCATCCCATTGATGTACAAAGAATGAATTTGTGCACATTCCAACGGAGTCCTTTTTCAAAGCATATCTTTAATGTTACCTGTTTTCACAGGAAAATAGAGAACCTGAGCAGTGCCAAACAAAATAAACAGTGCAAGGGAAAATCACTTTAAAAATTACATATAGCGCACTATGTAAAATGTTAAACCTTGTGATTCCTAAGAGGCTAAAGGTTTGGTTAATCAAGGAAATGAAAGAGGTGTGGCCTTTGCATTTCTTATTCAAAGAGTCATAGGTGGCTTTGCCAGTCTCAAGACCAACGTCTCTGTGAGTGTCAGATGCATTCTCTGATGTGACCCAGAAGTTGTATTAAGCCTGGTCAGCTACCTGTGGAGAAGTCACTGCAGGTAGTTCCAGATGGAAAATATAAAAATAATGATTTCCTCTTAGTGCCGGTTGATTTAACAGCTCCATAGTTCCACCTTCCTGAATCTTGGAATATTGTCCCAGAAACTTCAGAATCATTTTATGCAAAGAAGCTTCTGCCAGTTTTGAGAGGAGGACCCTTTGTCCAATGTTATTTTAGTGTATATTTATGGGAAGTAACCTGTTGTTTCCTTTATGCAGCACTGTCCTGGGATAATCTCTATATTGCTGAAAAACACCGTAATTGGGGAAAAAAAGTCGCACAATGCCACCAAGTTTTAAGTTCTAGAGATGAAGATATAGTCTCCACAAATTGTAAAGACTGCCACTTATAGGAAGGATTGTCTTCTTTGAATGTCAGAAGTACTATTTCTCACAGGACTAACATGAGCTTGTTTTTGCAAAACCATTAGGTTTGTGGTTTAATTTGGTCATAACATTTGGTGAGAATTTGGATTGAGAGTTGTAAAGGATAACTATAGAATTAAAACCATGAAAAGAGTAGCATAACTCATGCTATTCAAGTTTTGTTTTGGGTTCTATCATATACAAGTGTTGCGTTTTACCCTGTCAGTTTGGTGTTTTTCAGAAGTTCATCCTCTGTCAATGAAAAGGGTTACAGATTGATGATGTGCCAGGAGGGGTTGCATATATTAGTTTTATTTGCATTCCTGTGTCCATATGTATATTCAAACACACTCACAAATATGTGTATAATTTAATTTCTAAATGCTCTGGAGTTATTTTAAATGGCCATAAAAATACCTGTTGGCCTGTTCTTTCTGTTAGTAGTAAACAATATTGCGTGCTATATTCAGCGTAGTTCAAGAAAAAGGTAAAAGTGAAAAAAGTTTGCAAATCTTTTACATAGATTGATAGGGAATAATTTCCAATATTTACCCTATATACTTACTAATATATAGGACATCCTGGTAATGGTATTTTTGTTCATCTTCCTAGTGAATATTCATGACTTATGGCTCATTACACTGCTAAAACATGGTGCAAATCCCAGTATGTGAGTGACTTTCAGTTGTAATAAGATAGAAAACATTATTCACATATGTCAGAGGCAGGAATGAGTGATTCACTGTAGTGTGGAAAGGGAAGCAAAAGACGGATGAACTGCTATATAAGTTTAGGTTATTTAGATTTGGTGGCAGATTTCAGTTGCTACCTCCTCATACAGTCAACAAAGTGTCAGAAGGCAGCTCAGGGTACCTAGCAACCTCTGTGTTTCAGCTCTGTAGGAGTTCTTTGATGAAGACAACTTAATGTAATGCCCTCCAATGAAAAGAGCCTGAAAGATGTTGAGATGCTCCACTATTTCAGAAAATATACAGATGATGCTTGGTTTTTGTAGAGGCAGAGGAACAAAAAACTTGAATTAGGACTAACAAAAACTCCATGAGGTGCTTTGCCTTATTTAAGAGAATATTTTTAGTTTTCGAAATTCCCCAAGCCTTATATTATCTACCCTTCATTCTAGGTTAGATTTCAGTGAGAAGCAGAATACTCTTATCTGTCTGTGATGAAATGTGTTGACACTAAGAAATAATTAGAATAGGACTGATTCCATACCCATTGGAATCAGTGAAAGGGCTGCCTGATTCCTCTGTGTATCAGTTCATCCTTACATTGTGTTTTCACTCTCTTTATAAGGCTTATCCTTCTACATCACTGTATTTTTTTTGCTGGTAGCAATCAATAACACTGAAAAATAAGAATAGAGAACAAGTTCAGAATAACAAGTAAATGTGAATATAATATGCTAGAACTAAATAAATGTTAACAGCATTAATTTCTTAAGATTAACAACCTGTGAGAAGTATAAGGAAGGAATTGTGGGTAAAGTCTCTCTGAGGGAATGTATTATGATTAAGATTTCTAGTCAATAGGAAAGAAATCTATATGCTGCAGATGACAGTTGCATTTCCTGTTGCTTGTTTGAGCCATACATGTCAGTCAAACTCAAGCTTAACTTTGCAAATGATTACTTTGCTTGATTTTGGATCTATTATCTACAAGATAGCACATGGTTTTTTACCTTTCTGCTTGAAATCCTCTTTTCTGGATTTCTGTCCTAACTTTAAATACTAAGGCTGAGTAAAAATTTTATAGGGAAATGTCTGTCATCCCTCTGCATTCCAGGCATTTAATTGGAACTGAAAATGGGGAGTAAACAGAAGGTTTGGGACCTTTCTCCACCTGGAAGGGAAGATATTACTATGAAATCACAAAGCTCTCTTTTTTGGTCTGTCAGCTTCCTTATTAATGTTCTTTGAGGTTATGGTTCAGTCAAGAATTAGGACAAAAATTCACAAAGCTGCAATCTCCCAAACTTTTTTTAGTAAAGGTAGGACAAGTTGACCTCTCAACTTCAGCCTTGTTCTGACTCACTTGTTGAAGAACCTACAGAAATACAACTCTGAAGAAGCTTTTGTAATTAGTCTTATTATTTCTCCAAACACTGACAGTTGGGGTAATTTCTTCTAGAAAGTTTAAAGAAAAACTAGGTAATTAAAAAAGAGGTGGTGAACTCTGAATGGACAATTTATGCCACTACTAGAATTTCTAATTCTAGCTGACCAAAGCACTGGTTTTCTGTGGGACTGTCCCCATATTATAAAAGCTTTTAAATTTACATCTTGGTTCAAATGGTTTTGGTTTAGAACCAGGGATTTGTCTTCTGTTGAATTCTCTCCTTCATAGTTTCCATTAAATTTTATATGTGTCGACCACAGAGAAATCCTTGAAGATATGAAATAAATTTCACATCATGCTTTGAGTACTTTTCTCTCTGGCAATCTGTTTCTTAACATAACACAAGCACACGCAAATGGAGTCAAAGCCAGACTGGTGTCCAGAATTAAACAGAAACCAAGACAGCATTCTGTCTAAATTTCCAGCTATGGTCTCACAGGTGTGAAAATCAGTCAAAATTGCCCTACGAATGCTTGAAAAATGAATGGGGACAGTAGACCTGGAAGGGCTCACAAGAGATGTTGAACCCTTCTTGACTTTAGGCTACAGTCTTGTCAGTCCTCTCTCCTTGGGCAATTCAAAGTGCAAGTAACTCCTAGACCTTTGAAACTTACCTCGCAGATTTCAGAATACTAATATTTAGTTGTATGCTTCTGGAAGAAAAGTTGTAGTCACAGACTATGGAAAAAATTATGTGCAGGTGGGCTGCCATAATTCAAGAATTTGACTTCATTTAGCACAGGAAGCTGAGGGTGTGAAAACATTAATGCTGACACACTATCCAGATGGCTAGTTTACCATGTGCAAGAAGACAGTACGGCAGTGATTATGCTGGAGCCAAAAATTACACGTGGAGACGGAACAAACTTCAAAAAGTCAGTGTCTTAAATGTGCCATTATACAAATTAATCTAAACTGATATGTTCATCTATTGCCCTACTAAAATATTACTGGTAGAATATTACAGGCAAGCTGTTCTGAAAACAAAGATATTATCTTATTGCTATTTTTACAATGCCTGAGATGGTCCATCAGAACCTTTTTTGTACATCCATTCTTCATAGTGTTGCATGAGAGTCAGTCTATGCACTTGAAATACATAGATGCGTATTAGAAAAAATGTGGCAGATAAAGGGAATAGTAGCACATGTAAACAAGCTTTCTAAAGAAAAGGAAATGTGATCCTTTTGGGGCAAGAGAAGGAATCTTAAAGAAATTTATGGATTCCTACAATCATCTGCTCAAACCTGATGAGGACTGGAAGTTCCAGTACTGAGAAAAATAATTTTCTCTTTGCTCAGGAATTATTTCCTTACTCAAATGACTAGTTTAATTCAGTTCTTTCAAAAACCTAGAGTTTTTAGTTAATTCTGGCTCTACTAAATAATCATTGGATTAAAGCAAATTAACTTTGAAAATATTGCCAGAATTTGTTCTTAGAAAATTCTGAAACTGGAGAATTTAGGAATTTCTAGAAATCACACCCTAGGATTAATGCTAGGAATGTAAAGTGTTATTTTTGTTTATGTAAATTAACTTTGCAAACAAGGTTTTATTTTCTTTGATAGAGTAATATGTTCCTGCAGCAGAAGTAGTAAAGGGTAAATCCCCACAACTGATACAACTGAAAGCGGTAGGCTGAGCAATCTAATATTTAGGAAGTCAAAGTATTCGTCTTTACTTTAAAAATTAGGTGTTTCTTCTCTTTTCTCTCACTGTTTTGTTATTCATACAAACTAGCATATAAGTGCTTTGACTCAAAGATTTCCTTTTACTGTGTGCTTTTATAGCACTCAACCCGATGGGGCTCCAATTCCAGTTGATGCTCCAGAAATAATCTGAGTAGACAACAAAATATTTTTCCTCCTTAAATATATGTTTGAAAAGCAAGGAAGACTTTGTTATTGTTGTAAATGAAACAGGTATTCTATCAGGATATAGCATAACTATGTCTGAGACAGCTCAAAACATCTGAATTTGAAGTTGAAATTTAGTTATGTGTGAAGCACAGTTGCACCAGACAATAGTTTAACTGAAAGATGAGAGAGTAGATTTTGTGGAACAGGTTTCACTTCACGAGAAGACAGAGATTCATAGTGCTGAACATGCCATGGATAGTTTTCCTAAATAAAGAGCCAAATTTATTAGAAAGGCCTATGGTGCTCCCACGGTTTTTAAGACTTTTACAAAATGTCTGCCTGCGCAAAGCAAGGTGATTCACTTAAATAATCTCAAACCAGAAACTCATACAGCAAGCAAAGCATTGAAAATCCTGTGGACAGGTCAATTTCTGTAGCTTGCTTCATTGCAGGTACGTATGTGCAGTGTTCCTTTTATCCTTTGAATGGTGCAATTGCGTATACAGTGGTGGTGTGATTTGGTATTCTGTTTTCCTTCCAGAGAACTATTCCATGTTTGTTTTAAAGTAATAAACCAAAACAACATGTTTTCTCAACATTCTTCTAGTAAATTTTTTATTTAGTTAGTTAATCAGTTAGGTTTTTTTGTTGTTGTTTATAGCAGAGGTAAGAGCAATATCACCCATTTTTGAAGACTGAAGTGAGACAAACAAAATTTAGCTTCCTGGTGTTCTTCTGACACTGCTTATCACAGTGTCCAGTAGTGTTTCCATGTTTCCATGTATTTCTTCTTTGGTTTTTAGACCTGGGTTGTTGCTCACTTGACTGTTAGAGTATAAGCTTCTTGGGGTGGGGACCACCAGTTTTTCTGTGTAGTATGAGTCTAGTATATGACATTTAGAACAGCAGTAGTAAATGAATTGAAATTACAAGAAATTGATGTCTTTTCAATATCCTTTCTCTTGGAAATGGATAAAATGGTTCTAGTTTAATTTTTTTTCAGAATTATCAGTCTAAATTAGACATTCAGCATGAAAAATTACAGCCTGAAATAGTTAGTCTGGCAAAGTTACAATTAACTGAAAGTAACCACATAAGGTAAAATGTCGAGCAGCTCTGAAAATAGGTCTTATATTCCTCATCAATAATGGAACAACAGATACGTTTAGGCCAACTGTTTAGTAGTAAACAACATCTAGTTAAATTTTCTGAAGAAAACATTAAAATTTTTAAAAACCTCAACTACTGTGTCTGCCTGAGATCAGTTTATCAATTCTGTTATGGGCATTTGCATGCATTTAATAAATGTCTTTTTAGAAGTTTCCTCAATAATTTTTCAAGGTGGTTCTATGGTGCAATGAATCTTATTCACTGTTTTCTATACAAATGTCAGTAGATACTGCCACACAAACTTTTGTCATTAAATTTCAGTAGAGACATTGTAGGAAAAAATTTCTGTAATCTGTGAAAGTCAGATCACACGGCCTAACCTTACTGAGACCCATAAGTGTCTGGGTTACCTGAATAGGAACCAAAGAAGGCTGGCTGCTGACCGTAAACAGGAGAGGGAGCTCCAGAGATGCAAGAGCTATTCATGATGTTTTATTTTGTAATATAGTCACATCAGAGATGTTTAATTTACACAAAGAAAATGCCACTAGAGGCTTTGAGTTAAATATCAGACACATAACAGACGTCTTGCCTTGGAGAGTTAGCTGATTTTGTTTTGCTTTCATGTGCTTTTTGAACTCTTCCTGTAAACCACTCTTGCCATTCAGAGCTTGAGCGTTACCAGAGTTTAGAAAGCTTCTCATTGCATTGCTGCATAGTTGCTGCATGTATTAAATTACTGCAGTAGTCATTAGAGGCATAGTATTAATCAATATGTACTACACAAAAGTCTGTCATGTTTTTCTGTAATGAAAAAATAAAACAGCTACATTGTTCTAAATACTGCATATGATAAATGGCTTTATACTGTCTTTTGTGTTCAGGCAGTGTTTCTTGCAGATCCTTGAACCTAAATGGTTTTTGTGTTAATCATGATTGCTCCTCTCTGGGTTTTAGTTCATATTCTTCTCATTTCATATTCAGAGCTGAAATGTGTTTACCAGTTCGTGAAGCTGATGTATAGAACTGGAAGAAAATTAGACAGGTTACTATTTCTTTGCCACAGGAGTAGATCATAGAGAGAGGTTGGGTGGTGGAAAAGATTGAACTCCTCTCATTCTCTCATTTGGCCCATTAAGACATCTGCTTTCCCTTTTGTATGGTGAAAGCTTTCGATGTAAGCTAACATGATTATTTCTTTGTTTTCTTTATTCTACTTTTTGGACATATTGTATGTTACAAATCATAATTTTGATTAGTCATCAGTTTTGAAGAAGTAAGTAGGAGCAAGTTACATTCAGGGACCCTCTACGTAATGCAAGCAATGATAACAAAGAACATGTGCAAGCAAAATGAATGTTAAAAAATTCTTCTGTGACTTTTGTCAATGGGATGCATTTGATATATTTGAATTTTCAGTGAAACTCACACTGGACTGTGGTCAACACCTGTTTTGTGCACAACTCTAATTTCACAGATCTAATCAAGCGTAGAGGAAAAAGTGTGACAAGGTGGATTTTAAGCAAAGAATAATCAGTGGAGGGAGAACAGGAGGACAGGGGAGCTGCAGGATCAGAAAAGGCTGGTATTAATAATTAAACATTAATAATGTTCTAATTGGACCAATATTTATCTGTCCACTTCCCAAAGTCTAGAACTTTTTGTGAAGTATGGATTAATTCACTATTCTGAAAAGAGGACTGAGGGGGTAATTTCTCTTCATGTGGGCTTTACATACAGAACTCGCCAAGAAATATGTTGAGAATTGTTTTAGATGTTACAAAACATCTTAGCTTCATGGCTACTTTTCTCTTTTACAAGACATTAAGTTAAGCTTAAAGGAGCAGATATTAGACTCTAACATAACTCTATATGAAAAATCATCAAGGGTTATTTTCAAAAAGGCTACTTTAAATCTATGGAGTAAATAGAGACAGCATGTCTGTATCAAAGAACACTATATGTAAAGATCTGTCATTATTATTCACTTCACTTTCTAAGTAGTCAAATTTGCATGACTATTCAGGAAACTAAACGGAATTAGCCCTTTTGACCTCAGGAGTCTTACACAGTTAAATATTTATGAAACATCAGAACATGATAGTGGCTATTATGGCTCCTCAATTTTAGCAATTAATTTTATTGACAGAACAATAAGGACTGCTTCTTTATCTGTGTGGCAACATCATAATTCACTTTCTATTTGTTTAAAAAAAATCAACAAACCAAGCCACTGCATCTTGCTTATATGAAATGGGCAACCTCTTGTCCTAATGCAGGTCTACTAAAAAGCCATGTGCACAATTCATGTATTTCACCATATGTGAGACTTTCATGTTGTCGTAGTATACATTATGCTTTCTTTCTCAAAGCATTAAAGATAATCAATATATTTTTTAAAAGCATACAATTATTTTCTAAATCAATCAAAAACTTTTTCATGCCAATTAATTTGCCTAATTTAATTCTCTCTTACTGTTCTACGGTTATGTTTTGATTTTACTCAGCACATTGAATGCTTTGTTTTGTTTTCAACAGATGTGGCTTTGAGTCCACTGGAGAACAATTTATGCATTAGACTTAGAATTTTAAATGAACATGCCCTCTAATGATTTCCTAAGTCTAAGAAGACACTTAAAAAGTGACACTGAAACCAAGAAAAATTACTGAAGGGATCAGTTACATCTAAAATGATGAAATCAATAACAATATTTTCTCTGGGATTCTTTCTCTTCGATAAGCAAAATCTTTACTTAAGTTAAAAGCCACATTAAAATTTAATCACAATCTGTGTGCTTTAGCAATTGATAATTTCTGGACATCTGTCTTCTGTTTTGTTAAAGTCTTGTGTTCCTTCTGGTTTTGTCTTTCATAGCAAATAAAGGTACATTTGAAATTTTCAAAAAATGAAAAAGGGCTTATAATTCAGGCTAGAAAATGTCATGGCCTATAACCCTTTCTCTTCTTTTTTTTTTTTTTTACAGACCTAATTAGCATTAAATAGCATTTTAAAAAAGGCAAATTATATTCTAAAAAAAAATCCTGCATCAAGATAACAAAAATATTAGCTCTAATGTGACCAACAACCAACCAGATTTTAAAAAATTATTGATTCTATTTATCTTAAATGAAAGGAAGGTTTATTACAGTCAGTTTATACAAGCTGTTTTGTCTTTATAAGTGTTTTTCAGCTCCATCATAAATAATTTAAACATTAACTTGGCATTATAGTAGTTTTAAAAACATAGGAATGATGTTAAGTACATTTAACACATTTCTGAAAACTTTTGTCTTTGGAAGGATGAAAGCTCAAGTGTTAAGATGACATGTTTCATAATATAAGAGCAGATTTTATAGGAACAACTACAGTGATTTCTGCTGTTCCCTGTTTCCTCTGTACCTAATTTCTCAGAGGAGGAGAATAAAGAAAGATTATCTTTCACAGAACTTCCTCTGATTACAGCTCCATTCTGTGATCACCTAACATGTCTGCAGAGACTTGCAGTGATAATCTAGTATTTATTATAGGAGGAGTATTTAGGAAAATCAATATGTTCAATGTAGGCTGTGCATTTAAGTCCTGAAGGCTGAAATAGCTGACATAGTGGTCATACTATAGTGTCTTGTGGTAAAACATTTTTCACTCTATTTCAGTGCTTGAGTTAATCAATAAGGTTAACTNAGTGCTTGTATTTACTTTTGTCATACTTTGCATCAGCTGCTAATTAATTAAACTTCTGCTGAAATTAATAAATAAGTAATAATTAGATATACACATTAAAAAAATAATTCAAAATGAAGCAGATTGCTGTTTCTTGAAAATATAAGTATCCATATAGTATGTCAATTAAGAAAAAAACTGAAATATTCCAAATATGTCCACAATATGTCCAAATATGTCTGCAATATGTCCAAATGTATGCACAATATTACAAATTTCAGACTATTGCATATTTTAGCATATATAGAGTTTAGAATCTGTACATTAAAGATGAATATTCTGAAATAGGTGGAATTGTCTACA
Source organism: Gymnorhina tibicen (assembly GCA_013399875.1). Taxonomy (NCBI): domain Eukaryota; kingdom Metazoa; phylum Chordata; class Aves; order Passeriformes; family Artamidae; genus Gymnorhina; species Gymnorhina tibicen. The sequence continues at coordinate 9,536 of VXAZ01004081.1, read as the reverse complement.
CCAGCTTTTGAAAATAAGTTGACTTTTTATTTTATTTTATTCATCAAACATCTGGACACTATATCATGAGACTTTTGAAACTATAATTTATAATAACACTTTTTTCAGTCCAGAGAAACTAAAATTGCCCAAATTTTTAATATATTTTTATGTACCTTAAAAGTGACTCAAAATTATTAATTTTTCATGACCATTTCACTTGCAGTGTGTTTTAAAATATATTCTTCTATCTTACTTGCGAGAACCTTTGACATTTTCTAATTTCCTTCATCTGTTGCTTTTGAAAATACTTCTATTTTGTATTTTGGAGAAGTGTTTTTTTTGTCAACCATCTTGTTTTTTTATTAGTAGATATAATACTTTTTCCACTACTGAACAGAATACAGAGTCAAAGTCTTTTTTAAAGCAGAATAAATAATTGTAAATATTGCATATTCATTAGGCACTAGAAGAATGGGGAATGTGGTTTTTTGAGGGATGATATCTCCAGCAGTTTTATTTGAATCATACTTTCTTTGTAGGATCAAAACCTATGTAATTGTGTCCTAACTGCTTCCATTTAGGTTAACTGTTTCAATTTTTTTTCCTAATGCTAACATTTTCTCTTTAAGTCTTATGTGGTTTGTGGTGTTATTTTCCTTTTAATATCTATGATTATCTAATGTTTAGAAGATCTTTGGTTTTTTTACTCAATAAATCTATATCAGATTATCAGTTTACATTTTTAAACATAAATACAAACATATATGTTAAATGATTCATGAATATACTTTCCTTTCTTGTCTTTTTAAAGAGTTAAAGAGACTAAATCATTTCAAATGAATGCACTAACTGTCTGCTTTTCTGAAAGCAAAAGCCAAATGAGTGGTTAAAAATATTGCAAGTTTGAAAATGCAAATGGTGTTATCCAAATATGCAGCCATATGTCCACAAGACACTCATTTTTTGGAAAATTTTAAAGCTTTGAAGAAAAAATATATTTTGAGATTCATGGCCCTGCTCCCCCGACATCCTAAATGTAATTAGAAAACAAGCACATTAAAATGAAATGTCAATAATACTAGTAGTACTGACTTAACTGAATGTTACATATTTTTCCTATAGTAGCACAATTGCTATGCTGAATCCAAATGCTTCAATATGCTATAAAATTCTCTATAAAGATCCGATATTTCTTCATAGACGATTTTATTTTCTAGCAGCTCTTTTTTCTAAACACCTGAGGAGTTAATAGAAGCTCTTCAGGCTTAGAGGCTCACCAAACTTTAACATAAATTAGTTTGTGTAATTTATGCTGCAAAGTTTGTCTAACCTTTAAGCAACTTTGCTCTGCTGATCACAGCATCAGTAACAATGGGGGATATGAGGCCAAATCCAAGTGGTTAAACCCCTAACAGGAAAATATCAATTAATCTTTTTCAATGGAGTTGAAGTATGGGTAATCCTCTCATTAAATAGTTTGAACTTTTCTCCCAGTAAACAAAAGAGGGATAATGAGTGATGTGGTCTGACTTGTTTACATGGAGAATCTTCAAGAGGCTTAGGCTCAGCTTCTCAACACAGGGTTCTTCATAGTCACTTGTCACTAATTGCCCTTTTTAAAGACATTTGTGTCAGTTCAGAAATTCCAAAAAGAAAAGGTTTTCTGGCTTTAAGAATGATAATGAAAAATGCCAATATTTTGATCTGGTACACATTAATTTCACTGTTTGGAACACTGGTTTCCCAATTCAACAATTAATGTTATTTTATAATTTTTTAGCAACTTTAAAACTACTATTAATTTTCATTGATATATTTTAGGTAAATACAGGTCTTGAAGAAATCCTTCAGGTACTTTCATTTGGACTTGAAAAGTGAACAAGAAAAAAGATATATTCTGGTTTAACTCTTTTACATAAACCCACTGTATTTTCAGAAGTGTGAATTTAATTTGCAATATCTTTTGTGCTTGCTTGCTTCTCAAACCCAGGCTCACAGACCTGGGTTTTGATTTAGCTTTGCCTAAAAATTCAGATAGAATCAGCCAAGCGCGTTCAGTTCTCTGATGGCCTTTCATTGTTCCTCCCAAGACACATTCTCCATCAGCAAGCTCAGTTATCTTGAAATAAGATGAAGTGTTTTAGTATGCAGATATAAGAACCAATTCAGAAACAGTAAGGTTAAGAAATTTTAGCAGGGCTTTGCTGTGATAATTCAGAACCTCAGATCCAGGTAGGGATCATATCAGACACAAAATATAAAAGCAATTTGATAATTTCCTCTTCAACTTCTGATGCTCTTAAAGAAAAAAGTTGCGGTACAGGATGCCAGGGATACCAAACCTTTTACACAACAAAGAGCTTCTCTATTCTCCTTTAAAAACCTAAGACCTTTAAAAAAGTAAGTCAAGTGAAGCATACACTGCGGCCAATATTTTTTCATTAGGTGGAGAACAAAATTTTAACATAGCATACAAAAAATTAGATACATAATTTTGTCTCTGAGGAGGATTGCTATAATAAAGGGGAAGTTTAATTCCTAGGAAACTTCTTGTTTTTGCTGTTTTCATACACAGACGATTTGGAGGCCAGCACATTCTGCATGTTTCATTTAACAATACTGTGCTAATGAAAATCAAATCACTTTGGGAGAGTCCATGTCAAGCTTTCACAGAAGAATGCAGTGGGTGAATTCATCAAAAGTCCCATCTCCCTCTACTGTAAACCAAATCCTGAATTTGCCTGCTTAGATCAGGAAATTGTTTGTCTCATTTCCATCTGTTATCTCTATTTGATGAGGGTTTTTGCTGGGGCAGTGTTTCTTCAAATACATCTGAGTGTCTCTGACAAGTCATCAAAATCCTGCAGATAAAGCAGACTATGTGTAAGTAGGAGAAGAAAAAAAGAGAGCAAAAAGGAAATATAGACTGTATATTCTTTAAAATTATTTATTACTTTCCAGGGAGATGCAAGAAGGGATCCTGAGGACTACGCTGTTCTATCAGCTCTAGAGATAGCTCTCCTCAACTCTATTTTCAAAGGTGTATTGTATCTGTTAATCTTGCCGCTTAGGTTTGAATAATACTTGTGAATTTTTCGGCAAAGTTTATTGCACTGTATTAATAGGGCAAAAGATCTAATTCAAAATAGGAACATGTTTTCTCCTCATCTTCTTTGTCCATGAGTATAAATTACTTTAGATTGGTTATTTGGTCTGTTTGAATGGAATTTAATTAATTTGAATTGTGCATTTTCATAGAACAGTCCTTATATTAACAAAGTTGCATACACATGAGAATGCAGAACTGCATTTTGTGAAGACATTTTAGATGTTTTGGGTGTATATATATGTGTATATATATATATATGTCTAAATTCAACTAGAAACATTTGAATTGCTTTTAATAAACATCAAATAAAGATACCTTTGTCATTTAAGAAAATGTCAGACATCTCCAATTACTCCCTGGAGCTGCTAGTGTAACTTGAAGATCTTTTACAACCAGAAACTAGACATACTGTTCTCCTAATATAGTTTTGTTCATTTTCTGTTGGCTGTAGTCACTAATACTGTACTCAACTTAGAGAAAAATAAAAGGAATTGTACCAGATTCAAGAATTACATTAATAATAATTGGTCTGATGATTGTGGGAGTCGCAGTCTCTAAGGTCATATTTTGTCTAACTGGCTAGCTGGGCATTTAGCCTGGAATTTATCTACAGACAGTGCTGTGTAGAAACTGAGAACTAGATATTTACATCACAATGCAGTATCTGATATTTAATAAAAGTCTGAAAATCCTTAAGGGCTCAGTCACAATGAATTTTCTTCTGTTTGGTAAGTGACTATGTGCATTCCAGCTATGATTATAGCACCTGTTGATGTGTCTATTCAGTGAAAGAATTTTAAGTTGAATTACCTTACAACTGACATGAATAAGATTGCACAGATGGTGTTTTCTTACCATTTTCTTACCATTCTTACCATTTCTTTACCATTTCTTACATTTTTTCAATGTATCAATTGATGTGCATTAACAGGTTAAGCTACAGAAACTTAGTTTCTGACAAGTCTGAGACCCAAAAACTCTGGGAAAAGGAAATATTAGGAAATACTTTTGTGATGCCTACAGAGATGTTTCATACTTACATTTTTTTTTTAATCCTTGGTTAGTGCTGATGAAGGAATTTTAAAATTAGGTATTATCTTTGCCTGCTTGGTATTTGACTAATAACAGAATATCATCCACCCTGCTCTTTAGAACAGCTGAGTGGTCATCTAGCTACATAGTTAGACAACTTATGTTCTTGGAAGCAAGTTCTTAACTACAGTTTTGGTTGTTTTGAACAGAGATACGGCTTTTAATTTTCAGTGTGATTTCTGTTCTAAGTCACTTCAGACCTCTTCAAAATAAATTATCTCAGGTGCAGGACATGTTCTTAATGAAACTGCTTGCCATAAGGAATCTTCTAGGGCTTCATTTTAAAGTCCTAAAATTAATAGTAGAAGAATTTCATCTGCCTTTTGGCTAAAAATAAATGGTGATTGTCTAAATAAAAGTATATGTCACACTTCAGTTCTCTTAACAACTGCAATTTATTTTATTTAACATACATAAAAACAAATGTTGAAATTATTTATTTTGCTGGAAGCTACTACTGTTTACCTCAGTTTAAAGAGAGACACAGGGTGAGAATAAAATTAGTACATTAAAACTGCTGTTGTAAGAGATGCACACATGCAAAAAAACTTACCTTTCAATATCCCTTTTTCATCAGCTCTGAGACTTAGGATTCTTGCACTGAACCAAATCTGCTCCCCAGTCTGGCAGAAAACTTCTACACTTGTTTTGTTGGGTTAGTTTTCTGCCAGGTTGGTGAGTTGAATCAACTCAAAGCGGAGCTCGTAAAACTCAAGGTACAGCAAAACGGAGAAGAATGATGCAGAGGTGAAGGCCAGTTTTTCTCTTTTGGCAGCTCTAATGTCTAATTTCACCTTGAATTAATATAAAGGCATTAATATATTGTAGAATATTGTAGTATGGAAACATAAATAGAAAAGAGTTTCTCTGGACATTCAGTCTTAATTACATTATGTGAAAGAAGAATTGGTTTCAGCCGCAGAGAAAGGGGGTGATCTTTGCAGGAAGTCATTTAGAGGATAAGTCTCTTGAGAAAGGTAATTCCTAGCAGAAGACAGTGCCTGGTTCTCTGAGAATTTTTCTTTCACAACTATGACAAATAATTTGCTATTTGTTCCTTTATTGCCTCTGTTTAATAGAAAAATAATTAAAATAAGGTCAACAATAATAAATATTCATTGAAGTTTCATTAGATTAATGTACTAAATACAAAATGCATAGAATCCTCAAGTGGAAAGTGCAAGGTAGTGAGAGAATAATGAATGGCATTTGGAGTTGTAAGAGTGGAAAGGGAAGAAGTGAAGGAAGACATTTTCATGGTGCAGTGATAACAGGGACTTGAGATCCATGGTCTATTCTCATTTATCTTTATTCTGATATAAGCTCATTCAATACCATCAGGGTCTGAGGCAGTGGATTGTTTAGATAAACAGTTATATGATTATAAGAATTCTTCTTCTCTGAAGTGAAGTAATTGAATTTCATGCTAATTTTATCAGGTAAAAAAAATCTTATTAATGTTTTTGGATACTGTAAAACCAGAGTAAGAAGAGGAGTCAAATATTTCTCTTTGTTCTGGCTGTTGAGAACATTTATAGGTCCTGCTCTGTGAAGTTCCCGCTCTCTGGAAAGAAACCTTGAGCTGCTATTATGAGAAAGGATCCAATCAAGCACTTGATTGTAAAGTATTGCTGGGACAATATGGTTGGCTTTCCTAGTTCCTCAAAGCTTCTTACTTTGCATCCTTTACTTCATTTTTTGGAAGAAATAAAGAAAAAAAGCTCTATTTCTGTTTTTTAACAATCTGGAAATCTAGAGCTCCTTATATGTTTGCAGTATTTAGCTATTGCATTAAAGAGGATAATAATCACACACACCCAAATATGTACTAATGTATTTATAATCTTTGGGATTTACTCTTTCACCCAACTCAATATCCACTTGTTTCTTCTCATGTACTAAGTCACTGAAATAGTTCTGAAACTAAACACCATATCTGGAGATAATAGGTTTTTAAATATATGGACCTTGTGGATATATTTAATAAATACTTCTCTAAGTTATATTTAATGTGCAAAATATAGATGCTGCATGTATTTTTGAACTCCTACATAATCATTAAAACACCACATTCATAAGAAGCTGAGTTTTGTTTTAGAAAGTCACATAAGTACGTTCCAGATTAGTAATTTTTTTTTTGAAGACACTCTGTTTTCTCCATCACAGGCTATAAAATCTGTGCCAGATTTTAAAATTTTCAGTGATTCTTCATACTTATTCAACCTTACATATCCATGGGAGTTTTTCCCAAGGCCATTTTTCCCTATTCATTACTGTAGAGTGGCCAAGGCTATGGGGTCATTAGCTTACCAGATTTTCCAAATCTTCCTTGGCCCCTAAACTATTGGTGGAGGAGATGCTACTCAAATGAGATAGGAATTAAACTAATTTCAAGAAGCTTTTTCTGTCTCAGTGACTACTAATTCTCCCTCTTTCTTCTGATGAAAAAAATCCAGTTTTCGCATAAAATTATCAACAAGGGACCACATAGATTAAAGATGTTTTCAAGGCACTATAGGCAGGCTTTCTATCATTTTAAATTCATTTCTGTGTGAACAAAGCCTCAGGTAAACCTTGTTTATGAAAACCAAATGAACTGAATCCTAGAATGTTCATTCCACCCTAGTAATTAGAGCTGCTGATTAACACCTCACATTCACAGCACTTGCATAAACATAAACCTAAGCAACAGCAACAGAAAGTGTCATTAGGACAATCTTAAGAACAAGAAACCTGTCACCTGCTGCTGACACTGAAATTTGTTGATTGAGCTGAAATATGTTGCTGGCATATAATACTGCAAAGGAACAAGCAGAGATATCTACCTCTGCAGCAGAACTAGAATTGTAATTCACTGAGGTTCCAAGGAGGAACAGTAAAAGGGATTCTGAATTTGGGCCTGATTTTACCCTACACACCCTCTGTTCCTGCACATCTCACCTTTGAAGTAATAAAGTGTGAGTGGATGACATTTTGTAAACTGCTTTTCACCATTACTCCTGAAAGCTCTCACTAGGAAAGAGACAGAAAATGATATATTTTGCCTTGTGCTTCATTATCTTTTCTCATCCTGTAAACTAGTCCCCTGGAAGAGGTAGGAGCATTGTAAAATCAGATCCCTAACTGTGTCCTCCTCAACATAGTAACAGAGTTAGCTACATGTGCTGATGAACATTGAATGTTTCAGAAAGTATAGTGTGAATGGAGGATGGGAAAAAGAGAATTCATTAAATTTATTTGGGCTTTTGTGGGTGCAAATATCCCAGGTCTTGCAAGAAGAGAGCTTATGAAACTATTATCTTCCTTTGGTGATTTTAAAAAAAAGGCTTTTGGTCTGTTTTTCTGAGTAAAATATGGCATAGTTTAATAGAGAACCTAGAATTAATTATATTAAGATAATTAAAAATATATCTCACGGTTGTCTTTTCCTGAATTGGCTTCTGAGAAAAATATGTTATCCAGATAAAATGAGAGCAAGGGACAAAAAGAATGGAAAAAGTCATATTTGGTTGATTGTCCAAGAAGCAT
>VXAZ01004080.1:182185-199575 GCA_013399875.1 Gymnorhina tibicen | reverse complement strand
AAATTAAAAAAAAAAAAAAAGCCAACTCGAAGCCATCCGAGGGCAGCAGGTTCCAAACCGGGACGAAGGAAGAGTTCGACTTCCGCGTGCTCCGGGTCCATCCCGGCGCTGTCCAAAGAGCGTCGTCCGTGGGGTTCCGGGTGGTTCTTCCCTCCCAGCGAGGGAACAGCTCCTAATCCAGAGCGAGCAAGGGAACAACATCCAGCTTTTCCAAAGTCCCCGGAGGGAATCGACCAGTGGTTGTCAGTCCCTACAGTTCGGGAGGGCAGGGAGGAGTCCACAGACTGAAATTCCAAGTCATTCTCCAGCTTCAATGCTCTGAGGAGCTCCAAGCCTTTGGATTGTTTGGTTTTTTTTTTTAACTTAAATCCCTCTTTTTTTTTTTTTTTTTTTCCTTTAAATTTCATCTGACTCCACGACCTGGAGGAGCCCCTTCCATCCCTACACAGCTCTACCATCCCCAAGGTTTTAAGACTCGGAGGGGAAAAACGCTGTTCCACGCCAACATCCCAGGTGGAAACCTCGATCCGAGAGCAAATCCCTCTCTTTTTTTTTGTTTTGTTTCGTTTTTCATTCGGTTTTTTTTGTTGTTTTTTTTTTTGTTTTGCTCATTCCCTCCCTCCCAGGGGCAGCTGCTTGGTAGCACACCAAAGTTGACTTGGCCAAATGGAATCTCAACGCATGCATCCGGGCTGCATATTGCTACCAAAATGGAATGTTGGGAATAACGCTATGCACCTCGGGAATCGGGAAATGACCGAGAAAAATCAAAGATCTAAAGGGTGATATATATATATATATATATATCAATGCTATAATTCATAAAAACCTTGTTTAGTAATAAAAAAAATTGCTTTGTTTAAATATGAATATTATAGTCTGCTTCTCATGGTTAGGAAATTAGAGTCTCTCTGAAAAGCAGGTGGCCTCCTCTACTACAATTCCATATCCTGAGCCTCATCTTCCGAGAAGTCGGACATGGAGCTCTCGGATGAGCTGTCGCCGGTGCCTTCTTCCTGTTCTTTTAGTGCTTCTTCTGTTGCATATTTCTGGATGTATTCTGGATGGGAGAGGAAAAAAAAAGGAGATTTAGGGACAGATAATCAGCAGCTGGAGGAGGTTGGGTCACAGCACACTCTGATAAATCTGATAAATGATAAATAAATTGTAAATTATCCTATTGCCCGGAGAAGCTGTGGTTGCCTCATCCCTGGGAATGTTTCAGGCCAGGCTGGATGGGGTTTGGAGCAACCTGGGATAGTGGAAGGTGTCCCTGCCCACGGCAGGGGGTTGGAATTGGATGATCTTTTAGGATCCAAACCAATCTGGGATTGTGCAACCCTCACACCAAACACAGCATGGTCCCACAGCGGGAAAACAGCTGCTGGACACCCCACGGATGGGCAGCCTTGGAAGGAAGCAAGATCCCAAGGATCCTGTGTCAGGAGCTGGAAACAACCCAAGTCCCTCCCAGTGGGATGTAACTCATGGAATAAGACAGGATTTGATTTGCTGCCCCAGTGGGTGACTGTGAGGACATCTCTAAAAGCCATCGAGGGGCCTGACTTGAAGAAACGAAGAGCTGAGTTTAAACTGATGGGACACAACCATCACTGAAGCAAAGCTGAGAGCCAGACTAAAATTCCAGACTAAATCCTCCATTATCCAAGTGTAAGGAAGGAGGGTCAGAGACAGCAGAGCACGAAACTACTCCAGGAACAGCTGCCCTAGTTATTTTCTTTATTCTGTATCAGAAAAGGATGGAATTGGGATGCTGACAGGATAAAAATGGAGCTCTGAGGAACCTGGCCTGGTGGAAATTCCCTGCCCGTGGCAGGAGTTGAAACTGGATGGTCTTTAAGGCTCCTTCCAACCCCAACCATTCCACGATTCTGTGACACATCCTTGAGGTGACTGCTCCCTTCCCAGAGCTTTCCAAGAATGTCTCTCCCTCTGGAAAAGGAGGGTTCACCCGAGGAAGTTGTTATTCCTCGCACATTCCAGCAAAGGGAACCCAAGTGCTGCTGCTGCTGCGAGGCTTTGGATGTCAAACCCCTCAGTGGGAACCTCAGAAATTCCCTCTGGGATTATCCCAAATCCACCTAAACACTGGCTGCAGATGCTTTGGGAGCTTCCAAGTGCAGCAGCCACCAGCCAGGGACTGGCAGGACAGGAGGCCACCAGTATTTTCCTCACTGGATGCTTCCAGAGGACATTCCCACATGGAAGCTGCTGGTGGGAAAGGCCTCCTTGAGCCTAAGCTAAAACTTGAAGCCCTTCAAGCTTAAAATGCCACTTTTTATCCAGGAAAGCTCCTGGGCTGGGTTTTTTGGAAGGTTTAACCTGGGAGAAGTCAAATTTCCAGGGAGTTTCCATGCTGAATGTTGGATTGAACCGGGATTTTCACTCCATCAGGGAAAAAAAAAACCTCCAAAATATCTAAATCCTGACAAAGCATCTCCCACAGAAGGGTGCCCAGGAAGGAGAACCCTCACGCACTAATTCCTGCCAGGAAAACACCACTGGATTCATCTGTTTACAGACCCTGGAGCAACAGGAACCAGCTGTGGTTACACCCCTGGTGTTCCAAGGGATCCTCCTGGAGCTTCAGACACGTGGGGTGGGAAAACCGCTCCCAGAGATGTCCCGAGCTCCCAGCAAAAACTCAGCCTGGGTATCCTTCAGCTGTTCCTCACCCTCCCGAAGGAAGATTCCATAAGAAATCTCCCCCGGAGGAAGCAGAGCAGAGCAGGAATTAGAAAGTTTGGGCCACGTCTCCGTGCCTGCGCTCCCCAAACTCCCCGAAGCGCCGCGTCGCACGAGCGATCCCCGCGCTCCGAGCGACAGGAACACCAGCAACAGCAGCAATGAATAAATCATGGAGTTGCACTCCCCGCTTTCCCAGAGCACGGGAGCTGCCAGGATCCTCTGCAGCGCTTTCAACGTGTCCAAGGCTATTTTTTTAAAACGAGGGATGACAGAGTTTAGCTCCGTCCCATCCTTGTCACGCAATCCCGGGCAGAGCCGGCGGAGTCAGGACTCTGGGATTTGTGGAACATGTTGCAAGCACTCAAAGCTCCTTCCACATCATCTGCACCTGGCTGGCAGGATGGGAACGAGGGAGGAGGCGATCCCGTTATGCTGAGGGGTGTCCTCAGATCCTCCTTTGGCTGAAATCAGTTTTTCGGGCTTTTTTCCAAGGATATTTTTGGTTTTTCGGCTGTTTTCATGAAAGCCCAGAGGACTCTCAGTGCTGGCACTGAAGATTTTATCTGACAAACCATTTTGTCTGGAAGCTCTCTCATGTGAAAAAGCAGGGAATGGACTTTGGGATACCGAGCAGGGCAGATCCACAGGGAAATTCCTACAATCCTGTCAGAGGAATCAGCCAAGGGAGCCTGAATAATTCACAATTTAAATCACGGCTTCACTTGAGTTCCACCCTCAAAAATTGGGAATTTCACGCCAGAACAACGTGACTCCAGGTTTAACCACTCCTGGGTGGTGTGGCAGAGCTGATCCCACGTTTTGCTGGGATACCTGAGCTTTCCCAGCTCCTGCTGCTCATGGAGGTTCCCGTTCCAGACCTCCAGACTTTTCCCTGGCAGGGCTCCCAGGGACAAACAGTCTCCTGGTTATTCAGTAACAAAACTCAGCTCCCTAAAAACTCAGCTCAAATCCGGGCCAAAGGCTGGAAATCTCCCACCAGGAAATGAAATGTTGGTTGTGTTCACTGGATCAGAGGAGAAATGAATTCCATGGCTTTGCCATAGGCTTGGCACAGCAGGAAAGGGGGCCCTGCTGATTTTAGGGAAGGCACAACTCCTGATTTTTATCTCATTTCTTAGGTTTGCAAGACTAAGTCAGTTTGTGCCTCACTCACCAGGTTGCTTGGACAGTCCTATTTATCCAAAGTATTTTGGGAGTCCTTAATGGGAGCCTTCCCTGATCCCAAGGAGCTTCTGACTCCATTCTGTCCTTCCAAGCCTTCCAGGAGCAGCTCCAGCAGCTCTGCCGGTGCTCACCCACCCTCCCCTGGCACTGTGGAGCCCCACTCCTGCTCACACCAACATCCTGCTGCCAGGAAAAACCATTCCCTTCCTTTTTTGAAGGCACTTTTGATCTGCCAAAGCTCATGACCCCCTCTGGTCCTCTAGTTTGAACTCCTCCAGTTCTTTTTCTCATCTTCCAGCCTTGACTAATTTCTCTGCAGCTTCCTAGTGCCATTCCCTGAACCAGGAATGGATCTGGGAAGCCTTGGCTGGACTAGGAAGGAGCAAGGAAGGGTTCTTTGGGATTTTCCACAAATTCCTGCTCTGGCACAGTGCAAAACCACCTCCTGCAACAGCATCCCCCACTCCTTGATTGCTGCTCTCGGAACCTTCCAGCAAACCATTTTTTATCCATTAATTGTGTCACCGGATGGTCCTGTTTAAAACTGGAACTTCTCCTGCCTTTTTTTTGGTCACGCACCTTTACTTCCCAATCGTTTCTCCCATCTCCCAAAATCACACTGAATCCCAACCCAGTTTCCTCCCAGCTTTCCCTGTTTAGGCTCTGCTGGCGATTTCCAACCCAGCAGCACCTCACCCCTCCTTCCTTCACAACATCCCCTCGGAAACCGGGAGGGGGAAAAAAACAGGCGGCGACTCCCAAATTTGCATCAGAGCCATCATTCCCTCGGGATGGAATCCCAATCGTTGTGTTAATTAGGCCTCACCTTTAATTTTCTGTTTGTACTCTTCTGGTCGGTGGAGGTACATGGCTGCAGCGTCACCATTTAGAGGATCTATAGGATTGGGATAAGCCAGCAGCTGGGGCAGGAACGACTCAAATATATTGGTGAGATCTACAAGGCAAACACAAGAGTTGGTGTCCACGTCCCCAGAGCCAGAGCCATCCCAAAAAAACCACCCTGGAGCACCCAAAGAGAGGCACAAACTCCGAGGGGAAGCGCCCGGAGAGTCTGGGATAAAGGTAAAATAAAGGGAGTAAAATCAAAAATAAAAATAAGGGTTGATGCAAGAGCTGCTGCAGCTCCTCACCAACTCCTCATCCCGACACATAAATGAAGATATCCATGGGTTAAGCAAGGAAGGGGATGGAATTTTCCTGATTTTTAATCCTGGCTTTGCCCTTCCCTGAATTCTTTACCTCTTCCAGTCTCTGTTTAAATGTCTCGTGCTCCATGCAAGGCTCCCTGCCCACGGAGCAGGGTTGGAGCTCCATCTCTGAGGTCCTTCCAACCCAAACCATCCCATGATTCCATGGAAAGCACAAAGTGTCTTCCAGAGCTTTCCATGATCTCGTGAATAGAAACCATCACTCCTCCAACTCCAAACAATTCAGGGAATGTGCAGAGCTCCCATCAAAACCTTGGTGCCAGCGGGAATCTGTCACCAAAAATCCACAACAGGAACCTCCTCCCAGTGCCCCTGAGCAACTGTGGATACACAAAGCCCTCTTCCCACATCCCTGAGAGGACAAACTCCCCGTTCCAGGGGTGAGGATGGGCAGGAACTGGCCCTGTGCCATCATTCCTCCTTGGGAATGTTCCTTGTGTGGGGGTTTCCCACGGGAATGTTCTATAAATCTTTAATCAAAGTCTCTCTTTCCCTGTGGCAGGGAAATCCTGCCTGTGGATGAGCATCCCCGGTCCCCTCCTGCACGGATCAGAATCAGGGAATCCCATCACTGCCCAGGACACACCACGTGAGCAGTTTGGCCCACTCAGCCTGCCCCTTTTCCTGGAAAAAGGCTGTATCCCATTCCTGAGTCATCACCAAGCTGCTAAATTCCACCAGATCTCAGTTTCCCAAAAAAATTCACCAAAAAAGGGGAAGGAGATCTCCAAGTGCTCTCCCTGTGCAAAGAGCTCCTCCAGCTCTGGGATGCAGCCACAGAATTCCAGGCTCCAGCTCCAGCACTGATGCTGGTGCCTGGGTTTGTCCCGGCTGGCACACGGAGCAGCCCAACAGCACCTGGAAAAAGGATCTTAATCCAAAAAAGGGATCCCAGAAAACAGCAGGAATGCTTTGTACGAGTATTCCCTGCCACGGCAGTGGCTTGCCCTTGGTAGCTGGAATTCCCAGGGACTGGATTTGGACACTGGCAGCAAGAAGTTGATTTTAGTTGGTGAAACTTGGAGGGCCAGGTCTCTCCACTTGGATCAGGAGCCTCTTTGGGGCCATCTGGCCACTGAAGCCTCCTGAGGATGAGGGAGCAGAGCCCTGGAATTCCCCCCTGGCTCACAGGACACCCAGGATTATGATTTTTTCTTGAAGGAACCTTCCCTCAAGTCCCCCAAATCTGTGTTGGTCCAGCAGGAACAGGTGGAACACAGGCTGCAAGTTCAACCACAGCGCTGAGGAGCTGATGCTTCCTTAGGGAAGGAGCAGGAACTGAACCACGAGGTCCTCAGGAATTTATTGATGGATATTCCGGGTCTCTCCCACCTTGGCTGCTGCTGGAATTATCTGACCCAGACCCTTTGCCAGCTCGGGAATGCTCTGCTTGAAAGGGGCAACGCTCCAGAAAGCAAAGGAATGTTATTCCCCCTTTTTCATTTCCTTGTGCCACAGAAGGAGGCAAAGCCCTGGAAGGGAGGAGCTGGAATCTTGGATCGGTGACTTCCAAGGGGAGAAGCAGAGGGAATTCAGCCCTCCCAGTGTCCCCCCACAGCTCCAAGGCAGGACCCGGAATGCTGGAGCACCAAAACCACTGGAATGATTTCCTTTGGTGCTTTTTTATGGAAGAGGGGTAAAGCTGATCTCCCACGACAAACCCACGCTGGGATCCTCATCCCTGTGTTTCCTGAGGAATTCCAGCATTCCAACGAGGAGTTATGGCTAAAATCAGTTTTCCAGGGAAGAGCCTGAGGGATTTCACGTGCACATTTCCCTGAATTTCCTCCACAAAGCATAACTGGAACATCTGAAGTTCCCGTTTTTAAATGCACCCTGGACTAGACTCAGTTGTGTTCCTCCTAAAAATTCCAGCTTTCCCTAAATTCCATTTTCAAGGAGCTTCAGCTGATCTGTTTTATCTCTAAAAAGGAGATTTATAACCAGAAATGACCCTATGGGAACCACTCTGCAGCATCAGAGGCAATGCCACCTCCCGGCCTGCAATAAAATCCTATTTTTCACGAGACCTTGGCTCAGGGAGGAGTTTAAAATTCAATAAAACCCCCAAAATCAAAGAAAAAAAAAGCCCCAAAAAGTGGCACGAAATCATCTGTCCCCCCAGCACAGAGGAGAACTCCCAACTCACCATAGAGAGCTGTCCAAGTTTGATTGATTACATCTAGACATACGGTTCCTGACCTGGAACAGGAGGAAAAGATGGAATGAACACCGGAAAAACGCTCTGGGAATGGAACAAAATCCTCCCCTACCCCTTCCCCAGGGTTTGGGATAAGCCCTGATTTATTCCTCTTTATGGTCAGCAGCCTTTAACTCCCTCAGCCTTCCCGCTCTGCCCGAGAGAAAAATGAATTGGAATTTTACTGACAGGGAAGCAGCTCCACCAACGCCCCCCTCCCCCCAAAAAATACGGGAAAATACGGGAAATTTTGGAGGATGAAACACGGGCACGGAGGAGGGATTTACTTACGCTTCGTCGATGTTGGGATGGAAGATTTTATTCATGAATCCTGCAAGGAGACGCAGAGGTAAATTAGCAGAAAAATCCCAAATAAATGTGGGGTTTTTTTTTTCCCCGAGAGAAGTCTGGGATTTTTGGAACAAGGACTCGTCTGAGTGGTTTCAGAGCCATCCCAGGCTGAGCTATAAATAGCTGTGTAACCTTTAAATCAGGCAGGCACCATTCCCACCCCGGGGTCCTCGGCCATTCCCTCAAAATCCAGGGAGAAACCCGAAATTCAGGAAAACTCTGCAGTGCAACCACAAAGCTTCAGTTGGATCCTGAAAATTCCTTTCCATGAGCTCAGTGGAGCTCCCACATCTGATGAAGCAGGTTTAGAAGTGCAAAAATTTTAAATAAACACCGGAATGCTGAATTTAAATCATTTCAATCCTATTTATAATTCTGTTTATTTAATTCTATTTCTAATTTAAAGAATTTTAAATGAACACCGAACACTGAATTTAAATCATTTTAATCCTATTTATAATTCTATTTATTTCATTCTATTTCTAATTTAAAGAATTTCAAATGAACACTGAACACAAATTTAAGCTCAACATTTCATTTTTTAATATATTTTTCCCAACAGAGATTTTTCTATGAGCTCGACATGACAACCTCAGTCTACATTTGTGAGCCAGGGAGGCAATAATTCCAATTTTCCATCAATAACAGCAATTAATTCTCCTGTTGGTGCCTCTGGTCTCCTAAAAACCAGCTCAGAGGAGGTTTAGAAGGAAAGAGCTCGACGTGGCTTTGTCCACATTTCAGATTTCTGCATTTGAGAGAGGTTTTTTTTTCTGTTCCGAGCTGCAAATTAAATTGTTAAATAACCCCCTGTGGGTTTCAAGATTTACAAAGTTCCAGCAGAAGGAACCCCACGCTTTAATCAAAAGGTAAATTTTGTTTCCCAGCTTCAGCCTCAAGTTCAAGGCAGTTGGAAGCTCCAAACACTCCTCTCTTATCCCGTAAATAACGATAAAATAAAGATATCAAGGGAATTACGCCCCACCCTCAGCCCGTGTGGAAGCAAAGCACATCCCAAAAAATGCTTCCAGTGATGGCTGAGAGCGGATGCAGAATCCAGGATCCCAGCTCTTCGCCAGGAGGAACCCAAATATCTGCACGTGGGCACAAAACAAGCGTGGAACGGGGATGGAATTCATTCCTACATTTCTGCCTTGGAGAAATCGTTTGGGCTCTGCCCAGGGAGGCGGCTCCAACCAGGAGAAGCTGCTTCCAAACCTCGGCGTTGCTTTTTGGGTTGAGAATTTGAAATAAATCCTCCTTTTCCCCCGTTGTGCCACCTTTTTTATTGAGAATTGGAAATAAAATCTCCTTTTCCCTAAAAGCCCCAAATCCCGCAGCCCAAAAGTCCCGGGTGGGAATCCCCCCGCATTCTGCAGGAATCCAACAGGAATTATTGCTTCTGACAAGGATAAAAACGGGGAAGAAATTCAGGGCTGGGATATTGACTCAATCCATTGAAAAAAGCTCCTTCCAGGACTCAAAAAAAAAATCCCTATTTACCATTTAAAAAACTCCCGACCTCCCCCACCTTCATCCAAGCACTGGAGCGTCATCCCTGCCCAAACAAGGAGCAATCCCAGTCTGAGTGACAGCATGGATCCCATCTGGGAGCAGAGCTGGCATATGGGTTGGACTCCCTCCCTTCCCATGGATTCTGACACCAACAGAATTCCTTGGACCGCGGGATTTTGGGCAAACACAACACGAGGCTGAGGCGGCACCCGGAGCCAGAACAATCTCCAAGAGGAGAAGGGAGAATTCCATAAACATCTTCACGCTAACAAGTGGATTTCAGGAAGAGCCTGGCAGGATTTAGCTGGAAAAAGCGAAGCAGATTTAAAAAGGGAAGCTGTAGTTCCATCAAATATTTACGTTCTGCAGCTCCCACAAGTTTAAATCAGGTCACGGATCCATTTTGCCGGAGCTGAGCTGCAGCGAGCACCGATCCCGATCCTAAATCCTGCCTGGCTCTTTGGGGGAAAAGCCAAACAGTGAAATGAAGAACGGAGGGGGTGGGGAAGACACTGGGAATAATCCCTTCCCTCACATCTTCCTTGGGATCAAGCTTCCCAAACAGAACAGTTGTTCTCCGGGGAAGAACAGGAACATCCTCTCCCTGCGCTCGTTTCCGAGGGCTCATTCCCAGCCTCATTCCATGCCCAGGCCAAGAGCAGCTCCACAGAAATCCTTCTTTTCCCTGATCCAGGAACAAGCACAACTCTCTCCTCCTTTATGTGGAATGTAAATTCTCCCGTGCCGACATCGTTCCAACAAACCCGACTCGCTCCGAGTTTATTTGTACAGATAAAAAGGGCACAGTGCCCGTGAACATCCAGGTAAAAATGAAATTCCAAGTTCAAAAAGAAGCCAGGAGGGAGGGAAAAAAAATTCCCAACACTCGGGCAGGTTTATTGCCACGGGCCTGAACACAGCACATCCCAATTAATGCAAGCAGAATTCCAGGTGAGCATTCCATCGGACAGGATTGGGATTTTGGGTTCTCTCCATGATCTGGAGCGTGAAGCCGAGGTCACAGCCTGCGATTCCAGGTGCTGGACTGGTTGTAAACACCTCATTTAACATTTTAAACCAAAATTCCCACTGAACTCTTGGAAAAGCCAAAGCTTGGGAAGAATGTGAGCAGCACAATCCAACCTTTTTCCATATGGAGACACCGAAGTCCAGGATTGCCTCTGGAGGCAAAGCATAAAATCCACGTGGATAAAAAGCCTTTGGCTGGTAACAGAAGAACATCCCTAAGGAATTCCACAACAGGAAGGGATGCAGCTGTTCCCACCCTGGAAAACCAACACGCGGATGCCGACCTTGAAAAGCGCTGGTGTTTCATCAACAGCCCCGGAGCGAGAATTCCTTGGATTGCCAAAAATCCTTGAGGAGAAGGGCATTGTGAAATTTAAACCTCGGCTCACCGAGAGGCTGCCAGTCCTCCTCGGTGCTGGAAACACGGGAACACTCGGAATGCTTTGGCAGCTGGATGGATTCCAGCACGGAATGAGGTTCTCTCATCGTGCTCACACAGCAGTTGGGGATGGGTCGGAAGATCCCAGAATTCCAGGATGGTTTGGGTGGGAAGGGATCTTAAAGTCCACCCAGTGCCACCCCTGCCATGGCAGGGCCACCTTCCACCATCCCAGGCTGCTCCAAGCCTTGTCCAACCTGGCCTTGGACACTTCCAGGGATCCAAGGGCAGCCACAGCTTCCCTGGGAATTCCAGCCCAGCCCCTCCCCACCCTCCCAGCCAGGAATTCCCTCCCAATCTCCCATCTAACCCTAAGATCCAGGGCCCTGACACGCAGTGGGATCAGAGTGAGCAAAACCACAGTGGAAAAACGGGAGGAATTCCAGACTTACATCCGTGTCCAGACTGAAGCTCCCGGGGAATGGCCACGAGGAATGACAAGAACCAACGTGCTGCAGTCGTGAGCTGCTCTGCCAGCCGAGTTCTCCTCCAAAAGGCAGATCCCTAATTCCTGGATAACTTGGGGAATGTGGGAGATTCCCACAGAATGGTTTGGGTTGGAAGGGACCATCAAGCTCATCCGGTTCCACCCCCTGCCACGGGGATATTTTCCACTATCCCAGGGTGTTCATCCACCATCCAGGCAGAACTCAAAATGTGGGAGATAAGAGGGAAAAGCGACGTTCCCGACGGCACATCCCGGCCTCCCGGCCTTGCCCAGGGAGAGCCCGATGACTCTGACGTGCTCCGTGTTTATCTCGACGAGCAAAAACGACAAACTGACCATAAACCTCCACGAAAAACGGAATTCCAGTCGCAGCTGCGTGGCTGGGGGTAAATTCAAGAGGATTTTCCCACTGGATCCAGGGGTGGAGCGGGTTTGTATCCACCTACCCATCCCAAACTTGCCACACGTGGGTTTGCTCATGGACTGAGGCCACTTGGACGCTTCTTCCTCCCCAAACACCCAAAGGCCTGCAAGGGAACTGGGGTTTGATCTTTACATTTTTCATTTTTGAGTTTTTTAAACCCACTCTACACCAATTTTTGAATTTTTAAACCCGCTCTACACCAGTTTCAGGGACTCCCTTCCTGCGGAAGCACCACGAGAAGATTGAGGAGCTGTGGTAGGAGGTGGGGAGAGGGCACCAGAGCAAATCCTCCCCGTCCCCGCTGGTGTCCGGAACCGGTTTGGCCCGGTGGCTGTTCCCATTTTTCAGGGATGTTCCCACCTCGGAGCTTCACTCCCTGGCAGGTCAAGGAGCCCTCCTCGGCGAAGGCACAAATTGATTTTTGATGGAATTTGGAGGTGAGGAGCCCTCTCAGAGCACTCAGAACGGGGTGCACTCACTGACACAAGGAGTTTTTATCACTCAAATCCCAGCAGCTTCCCAAAACAATAAATTAAGCACAGGCCGGGAGAAATCTGTGAAATCCTGGCTGGAATTGAATGAAATTTTGACAAAAATAAAATTAAATCCAGCTTCATTCTTGTAGCAGCTGCCACAATGCCTCGTTCTATACAAACATATATTTCTATACATATTCCATATGTTCTGTGCACACAGCGGGTGTTTTGTTTGGGAAAACACTTGGAAAAAAGGGAAAATAGAAATGCAAGGCACCTGCAGGTAACCGGGACAGAGATGGAGGAAAATGAGAGCTGGGTATGAAGATACAAAAAATAATATAATATAATAACAAATAAAGATAATATAATCTAGAAATAAAGATACAGAATTTATAAATAGATATAGATTTATAAACAATATAGATTTATAAATATATCCAGAATTTATAAATATAGAGAGAATTTTTATAAGCATATATAGAATATATAGAATTTATTTGAGAAATTGAGGCTCTAGGCATATTGAATGTAAATTTTCCAGTTATGGGATTCGATTATTAACAAACCCAGTGCTGGCCTAATATTCCTGCACATTTTAGCAATAAAATAAATAGTAATTAAATAGTAAATAAATTCCAAGGAACAGCTCAGGCCAGGGCAGGACATTCCCACTGAATTTCCTCCTGTTTGTGGCATCAAAGGGAATGAATCTCCAGCTCTTGGCAGGAGCAGGGAGTGATTAAAACCACCAAATTTACACCAAGTTTTCTCCTGACTCGGGAGCTCCAAGGAGCCCTTCCCAATCCTCCACAACTCCCCTTTGGAAAAGCAGGAAAGGCAGGAAGTTCCCCTGAAGATCAAATCCCAGGGAAAAAAAGTGGAGCCAGCAGGGGCAGTGGAATCACAAACAGCTCCAAGCACTCTGGAAGTGGAAGCAGACACGGGGCAGGGAAGTGCTTCCTCATAAATGCAGGAATATTCCCAGTCATTGACTGAAGCTTTGGGAGCAGCAGCAGCGGGAAGCGACTGGAGTTGGTTTTGTTCTGAGGTCAAGCCTGAAAACTGGGATATTTAGGGATTTATTTGCCCTGATAGGAACACTCAAGCCCCCAGCCAAGTTGCCAGCCCTCCATCTAGCTCCGTTTAGATCCCTGCTTTTCCTAGGACGTGCACTTCCCTTTGTACTGCAAGCTGGGGAAGCTCCTGTTGGGAAAAATCATCCTGCAGAATTTGGGATCTGTCCGATTCCACAGCACATCCAGGAACACCGGGAAGGCACCACAGGATGTGATGGAACACTGGGAGCTGCCCCAGGAATCTCCACACGGATCCCAGGATGGTTTAGGTCCTTAAAAGCCATTCCTGGTGCCATTTTTAGGGAACAACGCTCATGACGATCCACGTGAAAGGCAGGGAATAAATGCCATGGATATTTGAGGAAGGAGCTGTGGATGGGAGAAGGGAGTGAAGATTTGGCAGGACAAGAGCCAAAAAGCTTCTCCTGGACACCAAGAACATCCCTGCTCCTTCAGGGATTCCCAAAACATCCACACCTTTCCCAAGAACAACTCGGGAACCCACTGGAAAACCCTCTTCCAGTCAGGTTGGTGCTTTGGGAGACAGCACCAGGATTCCCTGGATCTCACCCTTGGAGCCACGCTGGGATCAAAGCAATTGGAGCAGATTAGAAGGGAACTCTGAGCCATCCTTTTTCCGGAGCACACGGATACGCTCCGAGCCGTTATTTGCTCCAAAAAAAATTCCATGGTAAAACCAAGAAAAAAAACCAAAAATGCTCAAAGAACCCCAAGTTTTTTGCAAAAAATCCACACCAGGATCAAAGATTTCCTAGGATGGAGGGAATATTTCAGCCTCCAGCCCTGGAATAACAAGGGAAGCTGCAAGGATGGTGCTTTTGCTTTAAGCTTCAGCATAGAAGTGGAATTTATTAAAGGAAAAGCTGCTGCATCCCATATTTTCTCCAAGGAGGGATTTGCATGGACAACTTGAACTCTGCCGAGAACAGAAACAAGTCCAGGACCTCCTGTCCATTTACGGGCTCCATAACCCCTGAAATCCTTCGCTCCCGCCTCGAAAAAGCAGAGATTTTCACAGGAAACTTCTTCCCTGCGAATTCCTGTGTGATCCGGAGCTCAGGCTGGGTTAGGACACTCAGTGGGATGGGAGAGCACGGGATCATCTCCAGTGCTCCCAGTTCAGCTGGGATGAAGCTTTGCTCTGGACTTATCAGCGATGTCCAAACCAGAGATAATCGGGATGACCCAGGAGGCTTCACCCAGGCCTGGCTCTCCCAGATAAGCCGGGCTGGGGCAGCAAAAACGGGAACCAAAGGAAAACAAACCCATCCCTGCAGCTCCCTGGGAGCTTTCCTGAGTCCCAGCACTTTCCTTGGAGCTTCCCAGCTTTTCCAGAGCTCTGCTTTGCTAACCCAGCTCAAGGATTTTATCCAACCCGACTCTTGTTTCCAGCAAGAGGCAGATTTTTAGGGAGAAAAAATGGGGGTTTTCAGCAAGAGCTTGAGGAGAAAAAAGGGGTTTTTCAGCGACAGGAAGAAAAAAAAAAGGGATCTTCCGGCAAGAGGCAGATTTTTGGGAAGAAAAGAAGTGTTTTTCAGCCACTTGAACACAGATTGGTAGGGTGAGGGAAGCTCCTCATGAGGTCTGGGATAAACCAGTGGGAGCACGAGGGATTTAAACAAGTGAGGGATGGAAAACTTAGAAAAGGCAGCAAAATCAACATTAGAAGGGCCCAAATAACTCAGTGATTTGAGCAGGAAACAGCTCCCTGCACATCATCCTGCCCCTGGATCCCTGGAAGTGTCCAAGGCCAGGCTGGATTGGGGTTGGAACACCCTGGGATAGTGGAAGGTGTCAGGGTTGGAACTGGAGGAGGTTTAAGGTCCCTTCCAACCCGAAGCATTCCATGATTTAAGACTGCCCTGGGTTTGTGTCACTTTGGAGTGAGGAGGGACAAAGGAGCGGCAGCAAACAGTGGGAATTCACTCTTGGAATGTGCCTCTCCAAGAGGCAGCTCCAGAGCTGACTCAGGAGGAAGAAAAGGCTCCGCAGAGCTGCAGATTTCTCTGTCCTTACTCAGCTCTTTGCACATTTCTGGGGTTCACAGAAGGCTTCAAACCAACAAAAAAGGTAAAGGATGGTGGATGAACAGCATCACCCTCTCCCAAAAGGCATGATTCCCACTTGGAACAGATTATTTCTCATCCCACCGAGCTCTCAAATAAAATCTTAGTCTGAGGGGTTATTTTAAGGAAGCAGCCAAAGGAGGAGGATGATGTTGGAAAGGGCCCATCCCATCCAACCCTTCCAGTGGAGTTTCCGTGCTGGTGCTCCCCGGGCAGCTCTACCCATTCCTGGACTCCTGAGGTGGCTGAGCCACAAATCCAGAGGTGACACTCAGTTCATCACCACAAGGGAGATGCTGGAACTTCCTGCACCTGCTCCAGTTTTCCAAGCAGAAAACTGGAAAATCGGTGATTTTATTTATGGCTTCAGCAACTGGGATAAAGTCGGGCACCTGAAGACACCTGAGGGGGCTCCCTGCTCCCCAAGGATGGATCAAGGCTAAAAACCATTTCCTAATTAAATTTCCACGGTGAAACAAACCTGACCAGTCAAGCCAGCTTTTTTTTTGGGGGGTGATAAATCCCTGCTCCTGAGTTCTTCTGCATCTGCATTCCCTGCTCCAAGAGGATGGAGGCTTCAGTGGAGGAACTTCCATCCACTTTTGGACAGAAGACCCCAAAAATTGGGTTCTCCTCAAGACCATGAACTGTGGTTTTTGCTCCACCACCCACCAGTGGAGTTATTATTTAAAAAAGCACATGGGAGAGAAATTTAACTGATCAACACACAAATATGCAGCCAAATCCCACTCCCAGCTCCTACTCCTTCCAAAGCCCAAAATTCCTCACCGCTTGAGATCTGAAATCTGATAAAAGCATTTTGCAGGCTTAAAGGTCTTGCACTGGTACGACTCCACCTGCAAACTTGAAGCACAAATCACAGGATTTTGGTGGAAAATGAGTATTTGTTACCTATAGACGGGGATTTGAAGGGATATTTGTCAGGAAGGTCGACTCTAACTTTCCATACTCCACCTTCATACGGTGCTGCAAGGGAAGAAAAGCAGGAATTAGACACTCCACAGCTGA
Organism: Gymnorhina tibicen; assembly: GCA_013399875.1. Classification (NCBI taxonomy): domain Eukaryota; kingdom Metazoa; phylum Chordata; class Aves; order Passeriformes; family Artamidae; genus Gymnorhina; species Gymnorhina tibicen. The sequence goes on along the minus strand of VXAZ01004080.1, from coordinate 183,375 downwards.
GGAGAGGATAAACAGACCAGAGCATTAAGGAAAAGACATCTCTGGAATAATACACGGCTCCGCTGGGGGTGAGATTTCAGAGCAAACCTCCCACGGGAAAAGCCTTTTTCCTGCTCTGCCTGCCACGATTTGAACTGGTTCTGGAAAAGATCTCGGCACGAAGACACCAGATTAAAAACAGGCACTTTGGGATAATCTCCTGACCTCTGGAGATGGTGCTAAATTAAGGTGGAAAAGCCATTTTAATGACAAACTCCACAGAAATTCCCATGACTGATGCAAAACTTGGGAGCTGGATCTAGGAAAGCTCAGGGATGCTGAAGGCCAGAGTTCTCCAGAGGATCCAGCTCTGCCAGCTCCAAGGGATGGGGTTTATCCATGTCCATGCTCACAGCTGGATCCTCCCCACCCTCCAGAAAGCAGCTTCCCTGGATTTCTCTCTATCCCCCTTAGATTTGCTCATCTTCTCCCCTCAGGAATGTCACTTCCCTGGTCCCCACCACAAGCCACTGGCTTGTTTTTCGGAAGGGCTGGGTCCCAAACTTACTTCCTTGTGGTCCATAAAACTTCACGACGAATTCATTGAGTCCTCCTAAGATTGTGACTTCGTGTTTGCTCTCAATCCTGATGCAGCAAGTCAAGGAAAAAACATTTAATCCGGGAAACAAAACCCATCTACCCGGATCCAAGGAATTTACTCAAAGCCCGTTGACCCAAATATTCAAAACATCCCAAGCCCGACGTGGAATTTCAGTGTCCTGACACATCTGAGTGACCACAGCACCACAGTGACGTCCGGGAAAAGACAATTCCCCACCCTCCCTCGCCCTGAGGAATCTTGGGATGAATCCACAGAGCTGCTGAGTTTTCCATCCCCTCCTGCACGGCGTGAGCTCGGATTTAGGAGAGCATTGGGTCCCTACCAGTGATGTGATTGAAATAAAAGCACTGAGGCTGCTCTGAGTCCCTGTTCCCGATGAATTCCATGAAATAAATGCACTGAGGCTGCTCTCAGTCCCTGCTCCCGATGAATTCCATGAAATAAATGCACTGAGGCTGCTCTGAGTCCCTGCTCCAAAGGTATTCCATGAAATAAATGCACTGAGGCTGCTCTGAGTCCCTGCTCCAAAGGAATTCCATGAAATAAATGCACTGAGGCTGCTCTCAGTCCCTGCTCCGAATGAATTCCA
>VXAZ01004080.1:147049-181799 GCA_013399875.1 Gymnorhina tibicen | reverse complement strand
ATTCCATGAAATAAATGCACTGAGGCTGCTCTCAGTCCCTGCTCCAAAGGTATTCCATGAAATAAATGCACTGAGGCTGCTCTGAGTCCCGGCTCCAAAGGAATTCCATGAAATAAATGCACTGAGGCTGCTCTCAGTCCCTACCCTGAATGAATTCCATGAAATAAATGCACTGAGGCTGCTCTCAGTCCCTGCTCCAAAGGAATTCCATCAAATAAATGCACTGAGGCTGCTCTGAATCCCTACCCTGAATGAATTCCATGAAATAAATGCACTGAGGCTGCTCTGAGTCCCTGCTCCTGATGAATTCCATGAAATAAATGCACTGAGGCTGCTCTGAGTCCCTGCTCCCGATGAATTCCATGAAATAAATGCACTGAGGCTGCTCTGAGTCCCTGCTCCCGATGAATTCCATTCTCCCCGGCTGCCTCCGGAGCTGGCGGAGGCCTCCCACAGCTCCCATGCAAATCGTGGCACTCTCATGTTAATTTGACTTGCAAGACCCAAAAGAAAAAACCTCCCCGAGTCTTGGGAGAGACAGAAGGGGGAGAGCCCGGCGTGAAAAAGAACAACTGGAAGAATCAAAGCGCTTCGGGAAGAAGGGAATACAAAGGGAAAGGCAAGTGGGAAGAAGGGAATACAAAGGGAAAGGCAGGAAATCTTTATTCCAAGCGAGGCTCGCTGAAGACAATTAGCAGTGATGTCTCAGCGCTGAAGCTTGATAAGGAATTCTGCTGTAAATCAGGGTTAATGGGCTGGGAATAATATCCTACAGCAATTCCCTCTCATCGGTAGTGTGGATATGAATTACAAGGGAAGCAGGAGAAAATCAAAGGTTTATTCCCACCCGAACTTCAGCTCTGCGGCACCGAGGCTGCTCCCCTCGGAGGGAAGGGGACACGGAATATTTCATGTAAGATCCTTCACGTCACAGCAGGAGCTTGGCTGGAACGTTCCAGCTACGGGGAACTAAAGGCAGATTCCCCTTTTTTCCCCCCCGTGATGGAAAAGGTTTCCTGCTTTCACGGCACAAAGTTTGCCCAGGAATTCCACAGACCCACCCCCCTTGGACCTTGATGACACCTGGGCACACACTGAAATATTCCCAACCCACCGGGAACAAAAAATTCCCACCTCAGGTCCCCGATCTTAAAATTACAACCTCTGAAACCCGCTGGAGGTGCCTCACAAAGGGCTGGGAGAGGCTCCTGCACCCCGAGGTGCCGACTCCACGCCGGCGGCTCGGGTGAGGAGATCCGAGTCCCACCTGCGGGGTCCGGCAGGATTTATTGCAGTTCCTCAACTACAATGACTCCCAGATTGGACAGACTTTTCCCACAGTGTCGCCTCCAAAAGGGTTTGGACACCACCACAACCTCCTTCCCCTCGTTCTCATTTGGACAGGGAAAAGTTTACGGCCGTTTGTTTTGGCTCCGGAGTTTTCTCGGTTCAGCGGGAGCTGCTCTGCCCTAAAATTCCGTGGCAAGGAGCTCGTTGTACCCGGCAGGCACCCAGGAGCAGCTCACAAAGGGCAGATGGAAACCTAAATTCCCTCAGTGCAAGTGATTTCCCTGCTAAAACCCACCGGGAACCTCTGGGAGAAGCCCCCCAGCCGAGCATCGTGGCTGCTTTCGGTGCCCATGTTGAGGGACATTTGTCACCAGATCTTTTCCTGTCACCCAGCAGCACATCAGGAAGTTTTAAAGTTTAATTCCTTCGAAAATGTACCCCTGGATAACTATTCCAGGATCCCAAACTCTTACACGGCCCCGCTGTGTACGATGATGGCCCAGAAAATGTTTAATGCTGGAGGATTTTCACACTCGCAGCAGCTTCGTGGATCAGGGTAAACACAAATGGTTTTACTCCGGACTAAATCGAGTCCTGCTTCATAAAAACCAGCTCTCCCAGCCTGATCCTGAGCAGCTCCAGCCTGGATGCTCCTCAGCTCCGTGACTTAATGCTGACTGTAAACAAAAGCTGAGTTTTCCACATTCAGACTCAATCCTGGTGTTCCCAAATTCAGAAAATATTAAAGAGCCACACAGGGCCGTATCTGAATATTGTCCCTGTCGTGGCAAAGACCTAAAATTCCTACCAAAAAATCAGTGAGTGAACTGGGTTCATGAAAGGGAGAAATATTGGGATGAAAGGTTTGGGAACAACCACATTGTTTATTGACATGATACCAGAAATTCTTCCCTGTGAGGGTGGTGAGGCCCTGGCACAAATTCCCAGAGGAGCTGTGGCTGCCCCTGGATCCCTGGAAGTGTCCAAGGCCAGGCTGGACGGGGCTTGGAGCAGCCTGGGATAGTGGAAGGTGTCCCTGCCCATGGCACAGGGTGGAACTGGATGAGCTTTAAGGTCCCTTCCCAGCCAAACCATTCCCTGCCTCCGTAATTGAGGACAGACTGAAAATAAAGTGGATTTCAGCAATAAAGCCCTGGCACCAACACTGGGGAAATCTCTGCAAGTGCATTAGCAGCAATGAGGAAGCTGGGAAAGCCCTCTTTCCTTGGAATGAGGTGAACTCCAGGTGAGCCCCCAGTTACTAACACAGCTGGGGTGAACCACCTGCCCTCTCCCTTCTCCACCAAGGAAGAGGTGCCCAGGAATGTGAAACCCTGGAATTCCACGAACAAAACAGCTGAGAGCACTCTGGGCAGAACTGCATGGAACTCTTACAGAAAGAACATTTCCACCCTACGAGCTTTTTCCATCTCCAGAAATTCTTCAGCAAAGGAAATACTTATTGCAAAACCTGGGACTCTGGGAAGACCAGGAATCTGAGGCAGACCTCCAGGCCCCTCCATCCCACAAAGTTGTCCCAGGGAACCCTCCAGCAGCACAAGGAACAAGCACAGGGGAACAGCAGAAGGGCTTGGACATGCTCAGAGCAGTGTCCAGACCACATTCCCAGAGAAAGCTCCACCACGACTCCCGGGGATGTATCTGGGAGTGAAGAGCACAGGCTCTGATCCAACTGTTCTCAGCTCACACTGAATTTTTTCCATAAGGCCAAAGTCTTACAACCAAACCCCAGATGAATTCTGTCCCAAACATGCCAGGAATTAATCAGCAGGCTCAGATCCAGGAGCAATGCAGGACCTGTCTGGAGACCCACAGTCCTGAAGGAACCCAGCTGTGCCGAGGGCACGTGGAATCTCCTCTCCCGCATTCAGATTCCAGCGACAGATCCCGCAGCGATTCCAAGGAACTCCCAGCAAGGAGAAATGCTCCAGGTCTTCAGCAAACTGAGCACAGCTTTGGGAAAGCCCAGGAAAGGAGCAGCAAGCACTTGGAGCAAGAGTCCCACAGTTAAGGTGACCTCCATGCGTTTCTCCTGGGATTTGCTACGTTTGTGTCCACAATTCCCAGCCACCTCTTCCATCGGATGCTGACTTGCATCCATGCAAAAAGCCCCCAGCAATTCAACCACACATCCAGAATTTTTTGGGAAGACCACAACCCCCCTCACCTTTTAGCCCACCCTGTCCAGGCCAATCCCTCTGTGCCCGCATTCTCTCTCAGTGCACTTTTCATCAGTCAAAAAACCCCAAGCAATTAACAGATAAAGACTTTTAACAGTCCTGATTCCAGGGGTTCATCCTGGAAGGAGCACTTGTCCCCACAGCAGGACACAGAGCCAAGCTCCCAGCTACAAATCCAGCCTGCAACACATCCCACGCCCTCAAATGTTTAACAACCATCACCCAAATCCCTTCCAAGACTTTTGGCCTTGCTGCTTTTATCTCCTCATCACCTCAGGATGCCAACTGGACCCGGTGCCAAAAAAAGCCGGTGGAAAAATCGAGGGAAAAAGAGAAAAAATCTGGATACGAGTCAGGTTTCTAAGTTCAGCAGCCACAGAAATGAGAAGTGAGTCCCCAGGAGCTGAAGATAAATTATCTTAGCTCCAGGACTACCGAGAGAATTTTAATGCCAGTAAACGTTGGGAATATTGAGGTGATGCTATGGAAGCTTATTTTCAAATATCACCTTGGAAGGGTTGCTAGGACAGAGCCAAGGGAATTTTTCAGGCTCCCCATCCAGTGCCTGAAATGTGCCAGGAGCTCCCAGGCCAACGGAGCCGTGGATTCGCACGACAGGAACATCCCAGCTCCCTGTCGGGATCAAGGCTCTGCTTCCAGGGCTGAGCTCGTAGGAAATTGTTTCCTCAGCCAGAATAAAAAGCCATTTAAAGCATTTTGCTTTGTCTACACCAGGACAAAACCCCCCACGAAACCTTTCAAATCTGGAGTTGCGAGGACCTGCCCATCAGTCAGGCCAAAGTGACCACTGTGGATTCGCCTGTTCCAGGGTCAAATTCCCATTTCCTCCTCCTCATGCAGGGCCACCCACCACTGCAGGGCTGCATTTCCCCTGCAGCAATAAAATAAAAAAAAATGGTTAGGATTTGACCTCACACCCAGATCTCCCCAAATCCCAGATGAACCTCACGGCCTACAGATGGTCTGTCTGCTCACAGGGCTGAGTGGCTTTTTCCTGGCAAACGTTTGACTCGCCATATTAAAAAAAAAAAAAAAAATCCTTTCATTAAGTTTCTTTCAAATTAACGTTAGTTACGAGCTTGGGAAAATGAGGTTCCAGCTAAAAATATTGCACTGAAAATACAGCGAGCAGCCCTGACCCGAAGAGGAGCAGAAAGCTGGAATGTCCCACGGAAAAAATAAAGCTGTGGATTTATCTGGGGGTTACAGCTGAAGTGAGAGATGGGTTGAGGGTCATGAGGAGGAATCAAGCCCTTTCTAAGGATCTCTGACGTGTCCTCTCTTATTTAGAGACTTGTCTGCAGGTGAAGAACGCCACCAGAGAAAACATCCTGAATCTGAGGGAAAACCAACCACCACGCCGGAATATATTTCAAAAAGAAAAAGAAATCACCCAAGCTCTGCCACCTAAGCAGAGAACCTGCCTTTGAGCAAATAATTTACCGCATTTTGTGATAAGAGGTGATTTAAAAACGAGATTAACACTCAACCACTTGATTTTTTCCATTGTGAAGAGCTTTGCGCCACCTGCCACCGGTTCTATGGAAATTTGAGGTGTCAGAGGTGTGAACTCCTCTGAAGTCTTTGCGAGCGGCGTTTTGCAACATAAATCACCTCTGTTTGTGCAACTGATGGTTATTCATGTTTATTTTCTCACAAAGGCAGATGAGCTCCGCTCGCAGCAACGCCGAGCCCGAGGATTTGCCGAGTTCCCGGTGCGTGGGCAGCAAAGGGCAAGTTCAGCTCAGTCCCTCCCTGCCTCCAAGCCTTTGGAAGCTGCTTTGCCTCCTCCAAACTCCCTCCTTTCCCTGATACAACATCCCCAGGTGCCAGCGGCGCACGTGAAACCGCAGCCGCCGCCGCCGGGGCTTTGATGCTTTAAGGAATATTTATCCCTATTTTCCTCAACTTCCCGGCCTGTTACTCACATTCCACTTCCCTCAGGCTCCTCCAGCCCTGCAGGACACCAGAAAAAAAAGGACTCTTAGAAGTCAAAAAGGTTATAAAGGTAAAAAAAAAAAAAAACTGTGATTTCTCCCGAGCAGCAAGAGGTGGATTTTTAGCACCTCGTTTGTTGCACACTTCTTGAGAACTCCAGGTTTAACTATCCCAGTATTAAAATCCATGGGTTTTCCTCAAGCCAGGCGTTCTTGTTGCCACAGGGCACCCTCACAGTTTCTACCTTTAAGCTTTTGGTAGCACCAAAGCCAGGTTTGTTATTTGCCAAGGGTGTTCTGCTGCACAATTCCTGGGATGGCACCGCTGGGGTGACCTGGGGTTGATCCTCACAGCCCTGGGGCAAATCCCGACCTTTCTTTGGCTTCTCCGTCTCTGCTCTGCCCCCATGAGACCCCACCTGCAGAGCTGGGTCCAGCTCTGGGGCCAACAGCAGCAGGACCTGGAGCTGCTGGAGAGAGCCCAGAGGAGGCCCCGGAGCTGCTCCAAAGGCTCCCCTCTGCTCTGGAGCCAGGCTGGGAGAGCTGGGAATGTTCACCTGGAGAGGAGAAGGCTCCAAGGAGAGCTCAGAGCCCCTTCCAAGACCTAAAGGGGTTCCAGGAGAGCTGCAGAGGGACTGGGGACAAGGCCTGGAGGGACAGGACCCAGGGAATGGCTTCCCACTGCCAGAGGGCAGGGCTGGATGGGATCTTGGGAAGGAATTCCTGGCTGGGCTGGAATTCCCAGAGAAGCTGTGGCTGCCCCTGGATCCCTGGCAGTGTCCAAGGCCAGGCTGGACACGGGGGCTTGGAGCAGCCTGGGACAGGGGAAGGTGTCCCTGCCCGTGGCAGGAATGAGATGATCTTTAAGGTCCCTTCCAAGCCACAACATTCTGGGATTCTGTGACTGAAATGAACTTTTCCAGGAATCCCACAGCTCCCAAAGCCACAAGAGTGATTTGAATCCTCCAGAGCACAGATAAAGAAAGGACAGCAAGGCACTCCTGGAAAGCTCTGAGGACCAACACCTTTCCCATCCCTTGGCTCTCCTGATCCCTGTGACGAGTGAATCAGGGACACCATGACACAGAGGGGGTTTCACTCCTTGTAAGACAACACCAGCTCTGCTTGCTGCCAAAAACGCCCTGCAAGGACAGGAACTGTGAATTAATAACTGCACAGCAACCTGTGCATGGCTGCTGACTTTTCATTTTACTGCACACAAGAGTTTCCTTGTTAGGAACGCAGCTTTGCTTTGCTTTGAAAAAAAACCCCTTCCTGGCCACTTCTCTACCAGGTTTCACCTGCCTGAGGGAAGAAATCACACAAGAAAAAGAATTCTTAAATGATTCCGCAGGCACCCTTCCCAATTTCACCCGAGGATGGCGAATTTCCCCCGGACAAAGCCCTCGGTCACCGCTGACCCTGTCGAGAGGCGCTTCCCTGTGAACCAAAAGGCAGCTTCCGGATGAAAACAGGGATTTGGGGAGAGGGAAATGCTGTTCCAGCAAAGCCTCCAGCCTGGCTTGCTTTCTTTGGAGCTGCTGGTGATTTACATCTGGCTGATTTCCACCCATCTTTGTGCCAAGAAAGCGGAGTAATAAGGGAAAGGTAGAAGGAAAAGTCAGCTTTTCCCTGGAGACACTCTGCAGACGAGTTGGCTGCTCTGAACCCAGCAGAAACGTAAGTCAGCATTTTTCCTCCACTCCAGGCTCCAAACCCGGTTTTCCCTCACCAGAACCACCACAGGAAGACAAGATGCATCTCATTCCATGCTGGATGGAGCAGCACTGCCTTTTTCCTTTGGAAATAAATTCATTCACTGCCCTCCCCAGCTCTCTGTTGCTCCCTTACAGAGTTTCAATGTGTTTAGAATAAAAAAAAAGAAGACAGGTGCATATTGGATCTTTTATCCAGGGAAGGGAACGGAGCTGGGAAGGGGCTGGAGCCTCAGGAGAGGCTCAGGGAGCTGGGAAAGGGGCTCAGCCTGGAGAAAAGGAGGCTCAGGGGGGACCTTGTGGCTCTGCACAACGCCCTGAAATTCTGGAGCCAGGTGGGAGTTGGGATCTGCTCGCAGGGAACAGGGACAGGAGGAGAGGGAACGGCCTCAGGCTGGGCCAGGGGAGGTTTAGATTGGATTTTAGGGGAAATTTCTCCATGGAAACGGTTGTAAAGCATTGGAGGCCCCATCCCTGGAGAGATTTCACAGCCCTGTGGAGGCGGCACTTGGGGACACGGGCAGGGGTGGCCTTGGCAGTGCTGGAAATGGTTGGACTCAGAGGCCTTTTCCAACTAAAATGATTCCATGATCCTGTATTTCATTTTTTGCCTTAAACAGATTGGAACAGACTTGTCTAGAACTGTGTTCAGCTTCGGTGGGATGGGCCAATAATTAACTGCAGTGGTGGCACCAGGAATTCCCTCCATGCCATCAGTGGATTTCAATCCCTTTAAACCACAACCTCCACGAGTCCTGGCAGGGAGATGCATTAGCCAAGGTGAGAAGAAGTTGCCACAGGAATTTTAAAGGGATTGGATTCGATGGAAGGGAGTTGGAATGAATTTGGGATCAATAAAGCTGAAGTGATGTCCCTGTGTGTGACCAACGCGTGACAGAGCTGCCTCCACAGGCACAAGATTTCTTTAAATCCCAGGAAAAGCCGAACAGGGATCCAAGAGGTGCAAATTAACCCATAATTAGAAGCAACTGTCAATGAGCAAACTCCTTAAACGGATCCTACAGGGAGGGAACTGCACTGTTTGGGGAAGGACCAGACAACTCTGGGATAAGTGGAGAGGCAAAAACATCCCCAAGATTCGACTCAGACCTGATGCCCGAGCTTCCCAGGAGAATTCCCTGAGAGCTGGAAATAATCAGGAACCAGAAGAATTCACTGCTCTGAGTTCCAGCTCAGGGGGAAGCCGGAGCTGGATCCAGGAGCAGGGAGGATGGAGCTGGAGTAGTTTAGGTGGCCACACATCTGTCCCTGAGCTAAAGACCAGATTTAATATTTGCATCACTCCAGCTCCCACCAAGAGAAGTTGGTTTCCATGGAGATGGGACATACTGGTGGAATTGAGTGTTTCATGTACAAACAATCAACTTCTCCAAGCAGCCAGAAATTTCAAGTGTGTTTTCAGTGAAATATCAGCAGGAGAAAAACGCAATCGTTGCTTTTTCCAGGTGTGCTGGCGACGGTTCATCTCCTCTTCGGGAGGATTCAAGAAGTGCTGCAGCTCTTGAGAAAGAGAAATCGTGGTTGTGAAACCACAAGAACTGAGCGTGACCCCAGAACCTGTGCTAGACCTGACACCAAGGCCAAGACTGAAGTGTATTTTGGGGCTGGGCCTCATCACGTGATTTACAAGAACGCAGCAGGGTCTGTTAAAAGCAGATTGCTCTGACATATTCCAGTACTTCTCTAATTTAGTCTTCAGGGGGGGAAAAAAAAAAAAAAAGTATTATTTTAAGATGTGGCTTTTTCCTTCGAGGGGAGTTTTTGGGTTAGGTTTTTGTGGATTTTAATGAAACGCTTTTTCACCCCCAGGAACCTCCACAGTCATTCAGAAACTGCCTCCAAGCACCTCAGCAACGGTGACACGAAGCCCCAAAGGGACAAACGTCCATCTCCTCCCACTGCAAAGCCCTTGGGATGAGATGTCTGCACTCAAGGCAGATGCAGAGGAGGCCAAGAGCTGAGCTTTGGCAAGGGCTTATTTAGGGGAAAAAAAAAAATAAATCCAGAATTATGTCAAGGTCTTGATTTTAAACAAGATAAAGAGTTCAGCGGCAGGAAGGAGAAAGTGTCAAAGGAAATATTTAAAGCTTAAAATAAATTAAGCTTAAATTTAGCTTCAATTTAGCTTTGGCATGGAGCAGGTCCAGTTCTGGAGGCAGATTCCACATCCTCTCTGCTGCCCTTTGCCAGGATCTTTCCTTGCCTGCAAAAGATGCTGAATTGGGCCACAGAGACTCAGGAGGAAGATGCTGATCCTCAGCTCGAACTACAGCCCGACGCTGACTTGGGGAAGTGTGAAACCAGGGAATCCTGAGCACTGCTTTAATGAACACTCCATGCTGGGATGCTCCAAGGTCAACCAGCCCTGAGAGAGGGAGCAACACGGGAGCAAACAACGGGAGCCTTGAACTGCTGAGACATCACAAGGGGGAGGAAACACTTCTGAAGTCCTGTTCAGGAGCCTGCCAGGAGCAGAATCCAGTGGGATTTTTCCTGTCCTGCTCCCTCAGCCTCTCTGATACCAAGGAAAACGGAGTCCTCTGCAGTGTGGGGGTGTAGAAATCCTCAGGGATGCATTCCCAGGTCCCACCTGCACTGGGCTTTGTAAGAGGAGTTTGTAAACCAAGCTTTCAGAACTGAGGCAGCACCAGCTGTTTGAAATTCCAGCCTGGGAGAGCTGGGCTTGAACTTTAAACCACTCAGGGCCCAGAGCAAGCACAGAAATAGTGCCAGTGAAAATTAGGCAGCTCTGGGGCTCACAAAGCTGCTTCAACTTTAATTCAACAATAATTGGCTTTTGTGCTTAAAATCCCAACTCCCAGTAGGGAACTGCCTCCCACCCAGGTGTTTTCTGCACCGCCCACAACAGCAACAAGGTCTCCCAAAGGTATTTGGGAGGTGATTTGTCCCCTGAAGAAGAGGGAACAACTGGTATTTCACAGAATCATCAAATTTGGGTGGGAAGGGAACCATCCAGAGCCATCCCTGCCACGGGCAGGGACACCTTCCACTATCCCAGGGTGCTCCAAGCCCCCTTGAACAATTCCAGGGCTCCAGCCAACTTGTGCTAGGGTTTCACCACTCTCACAGGGAAAAATTTCTTCCTAAGATTTAATCTAAACTTACCCTCTCCAGTTTTTAGGCCATTCCCCAGCTGTTTGCTCCAGGATTCTTTGCTACTTGAGGAAGCTCCAGCAGTTCTGAGCCTTCCCGGAGAAGGGTTCTTACCTGCCAATCCTCCAAGAAAAGAGCTTTAAAACAAATCTCCAAACCCACTGGGATTTCTCCAGCATGGGTGTAGGAAAGAAAAGCCAACTGGATTTGGAAATTAAGCTCGAGATTAGTGCCATTCCCTTAACCTGAAGTAACACAGGGGAAATCATGGTTTGGCTTCAACGCAGATTTCCCACCCCCCAGTTTGAGGGAACACTTGAAGCTCCACCAGCTACAGGTGGTTTGTTCAGGGTGGAGCATTCCCTGAGGCACCTGGGGATTTCTGTTCCTTTCAAAACGCTATTAAAAATACAGGTTTTTTTCAAGACCAAGTGTAATTCTGCTCTTCTGATTCTCAGGCGCAGCAGACCAGGATGAACATCAACATCCAGCCTAGGGAAGGGGCCTGCACCCAAAATCCTTTCTTAAGTGCTGAGGCAGAACCCACACCTTGGAAAGGCTCATCTGAAACCCATCTGCAGCCCTGGTCAGGATCCTGCTCCTTTGGCATCAGGGTAAGGTATTACAACAGCTCTCCGTGGCCTGCCAGGAACAGAATCCAGTGGGATTTTTCCTTTCCTGCTCCCCAGGCATCTCTAACACCAAGGAAAACAGAGTTATCTCCAGTGTGGGGTTGTTTGGCAGAGTCCCTTCCAACCCCACGTGGAAATATTGCAGTGCTGGGGTCCTGAGGGTGCTGTGCCTTTTACAGATCCCTCCCAAACCCTGGATTTGTTCCCTTCTCTGCTGCGGGAAGGAGTCCCGCCAGAACTTCTAGAGGGATCAGATTTGCTTCCCCCCTCCTTGGCTCTGTTCAAAGAGTTTTAAAGGAGCAGCTCAGGCAGGATTTCCCCACAATTTCATTGGGTTTTTAGCACAAACTCCAAACCTGAATCACAGACCCGGTGAAGTTACAACAGCCACAATTTCCCTGTTTTCTCTCACACCAAAGCAGAAAAAAACCCCGAAGTGATTTAGGAACAAGCAGCCTGGTTACACACAGCTGAAGTTTACAAAGTTTTCCTTCTTTCCAGGCCACCTGCAATATAAAAACACCACAGTCCCACACACCAGGAAACTGCAGCCCAGTGTTGCTACAGGAAAAGGTGTAGGAGTTTCCTGCGTGCCAGAGTTTTGAACAGAAATCCCTCCAGCAATCCAGCGTGCCCCTGTCATGGCTATTAAATCAATTATCCTCTGGATCCTTCCTAGGGAATGAGGGCAATGGGGCACTGTGGCTTCCCCAGTGGATCCCATAAACACATCCAGCATCCCAGTGCTGGCTGGGAACAGCCAAGCTGCACAAGTGGGTTTGTCTCAGATTTTTGTCCAGCACATTTGGCCATCTCTATTAATAAATCTGAGTCTATCGCTCAGTTTTCTGCCAAGTCAGATGGGATTCCACCACATGGACCAGTCCTGAGAAAATACAAACACACCATTTCCAAGGTTGGGCAGAGGGTCAGTACAAGTAGTTCCCACCCATCAAGCCAGTAACTCTGGGAAACTGGAATCACAGGATGGGTTGGGTTGGAACGGCCCTTCAAACCACCCAGTTCCACCTGCAGGGACGCCTTCCACTACTCCAGGTTGCTCCAAGTTCCACCCAGCCTGGCCAGTTCAGCTTAAGAATGTAAATTAAACAGGCTGACACGGGGTCAGTTAACCACCAAACCACCTACAAAAAGTTCACTTCATCACCGAACCACCTACAAAAAGTTCATTTCATCACCGAACCACCTGCAAAAAGTTCATTTCATCACCAAACCACCCACAAAAAGTTCATTTATCAGCCTTGGGAGTTCAGGAAATCAGGCTGGTGCTTCCTTTAATCCCAGCAATTCTCCTGCGTCCAGCTCCCACCATCAGCCTTTGCACCAAGAACAACACTCGCCCTTAAAAATGCGGTTTCAAGTCTTGAGCGCTTCCGAGGGGTTTTTGGCCTTTCCCAAGGGATTCATTGCACGGGGTTTTCCTGCAAGTGGAAGCTCTAAAGATACATTGTGTTCCAGAGGAAGACACGAGAGAGCCACGCTCGGAATGAACAATGATCCCTGCGCGAGCTTCAGTGGGGCTGCGGCCAGGAGGCTGCCAGGGAAGGAGCCAGCAAAGCCTCGGGAGCTTTGTTGGGAGATGGGAATGGCTGGGGAGCCCGGAGCTCGCCAGCACCGACAAAACCACAGCCAGGCAGAGCTGGGGCGGCACCAGAGCCAAGAGTGGAGGGTGCCCAAATCCTGGGAAAGCTGTCATGCTGAAGGCAGGCATGGAAAACAGCTATTTTTCAATTTTTTTTTTATGGTTTCCAAGCTTTGAAGATCTTCCTTTGCTCAGCAGCTGCAGCAGAAGCAGAAGGAAGAGGTCCAGGCTGTTCTCAAGCACCGTGGATTTCTGGGACTGTGGGAAGCCTCTGATGTCAGCGTTTCCCAGGAAGGCAGGGGATTAAAATCATGGAATGGTTTGGGTTGGAAGGGACCTTAAAGCTCATCCACATCCACCCCTGCCATGGCAGGGACACCTTCCACTGTCCCAGGCTGCTCCAAGCCCCCTCCAACCTGGCCTTGGGCACTTCCAGGGATCCAGGGGCAGCCACAGCTTCTCTGGGAATTCCATCCCAGCTCCTGCCCACCCTCCCAGCCAGGAATTCCTTCCCAATATCCCGTCTAAAACTCCCCTCTTTCAGTTTATAGCCATTCCCCCTCGTCCTGTCCCTCCAGGCCCTTCCAAAGTCCCTTTCCCTCCTTTTCTAAGACCCCCTAAGGCACTGGAAGGGTTCATTAAAGCCACTTTGGCACAGGTGACACCACCACAACCAGAGAAAGGGAAAAAGGGAATTTTTTTTGTAACAGGACCAGCAGAACAGCAGAGGGTGTTGGTAAAACACAGGAACACAGAACACAAAGTCCTTGTCACCGTGGCCGGGCAGATTCCTCCAAAACAACCTCCAAGATGTCGAGGTGGAAGGGCTGCAGAAAGATTGGGATATTTCCCTGGGAGAGTCTGGAAGGTGCTCTCACTGCTGGAAGCTCTTGGAAGTTCCCTAACCAGAAGCACCAAATCCACTTGGAGAGGGAAACCAGGACAGAGGAGCGAGTTTACATCCACTGGAATCAGGAGCAGCTCATCCACGCTCCCACTCCTGATCCAATATCTTGTTCTAGCACATCTGCTCAGGCTTAATTATCCCACTTCCCTCTCAACTCCCTAACGAGAGGCTCAGCACTCGTGTGAAAGACAGAGCCCAGGGGAGTTTTACAAATCAGCCATCCCGAAATTTATGTCCTCGCTTTTCTGAGAGCTGCGGGAAGAAAAACTCGCCTGGAGGTTTCCCGCAGGAATAACAATACCTGGGGTTTGTTATGTGGATCAGAAAAAAAAAAAAAAAACCAAACCAAAAACCCCCCAAAAAAAACCAGCAGTCAATTTAAAATGGAAGTTGAGCTTTGGATTCAGCCCTGGAATATACCCCACACTGTCAGGATCAATGGTGTTGTCAGGACACTGCCATTCCCAGCTTTTAGGCTGTGCTGGGGAGCTCGGGAGTGAAGGCAGAGCTCTCTCATAATGAGTTAAATTCAGCTGAAACAGAAGATTCCTTGACATCATCTCTTTGAATCACCATTCGAGAAGAGACAAAGGAACACCACTGCAACTGCACTAAAAACTAATTAACAGTTTAGTCGTTAGCAGGTGCAGCTGCCTGAAAAGTGGGATTTTGTCACCAAGTTTGAAGTGTCTCCTCCTTCAGAGAGGAGCTGATAAAAACCCCCCGAGTTTTCCCCAGCACAGAACAAAAAGCCTGGAGCCGACCTCTGCCAGATGCTCTGAATTCCAGGTGACCTCCGGCAGAGCCAGCCAAGCTTTCAAAGACACACATTTATCACAGCCTTCTTTAATAAATCAGAATTAAGCAGCCTTGACACACTTGAAGCCATTTTGGAGGACAACATTACTAATCCACACAAAAAAAACCCAACCCCAATTAACCAGTGTGCTGCTGCAAAGCACCAGAATCCTGCAACAACCAAGGAAGTTAAAATAAAGACAGCTTGGAAAACCAGCACACTGCTCCCAGCAATTTTCCCTTGTGCTGCCACAGTGACTTATTTTCCTCCCCTTTACTCACCTCTGCCACTTGACAATTTTAGCAGAGATGTGGGGCTTGGGGGGAAAAAAAACGAAGAAAGAGAAGTGGGAACATTCCTTACTTGAGATAAATGTAAAGAGTAATGAGAAAAGTGGTTTTCTCCCTTTACTCCGAGCTGCTGCCACCCTAAACCTACACAAACCTCCAGCAGCAACCAGAGTTCAGCAAGCCACAGTTTTTGGGATATGGAGCTGATCCATGCACAAAAATGGGACAGGACTCTCCTGCTGGCCACACTGGCAGCCCTAGATGGGACTCAAGCCCATCATCCACAAGGAAGCTCCACGTCCTGTCACTCTCCCCTGCAATTCCACCTCCACTTCCTCATTCAGGAACTTCCCAGCCCAAGCTCGGCCTTGTCCCTGCCCTGGGTGATTAAAAGGAACCAGAGATTTCAGCAGGACTGGGTGCAGGGCACAGCCCAGATGCTCCCGGAACAGGGATGAGGCAGGAATTTGGATACAAAACCTCCCCCTTCTTGCTCACAGGCTAAATTTAGCCCGGTCTGGTAATGACCTAAAAACCAGCTGATGTGGGTTTCTGTGACGCCTGTGGCGGCTCCAGCCACTTCCTAAGAGAGGGATGTGCACGTGGCAAAGTCCTGCTGCCTTCTGGGTGACTTCAGGAGACTCAAAACGGGAAACGGGGGGATTATTTCACACCTGTACCCCAAGGGATCTGCTTGAGCCAAGCGGTTTCAGCTTCTGATCCATGCTGCGAGAATTATGGGAACATTCCCCACCCTATTTCGGGGGTTTTTCTGCTGTTTGAAGCGCCTTGTAAAGGAGTGTCAAAGCTTTCGGCATCACAGCCCCATCCACCTTTTCCTGGGATGCTCAGCAGCACATTCCCAGCTGCCACTGGAAATAAAACCAAACCTGCAGAGGATTATGGAGCTCACCCATCCCAGGTTTCCCCTCTGGTGCCTTCCAAGTCTGGAGAAAATTGGCAAGAGACACGCAGAGAATATCCTGAAATGCCTTAATGACCCTGAACTTCAGGTGGCAACAGAGAAATCTGTGACTCTGGAAGCCACCAAGAGCCACAGAGGACAATTTAAGGACTCAGTGGCTACTGAGCTGAAAAAAACCCCCAAAACTCTTTTTAAAAAACCTCATTATTGCAACTCCTGAGCCTGCAGAATCCTGCTGCATCCCAGCCACACTGAGCAGGAAGCCCCTGCAAACAGATAAAGACCAAAAAGAATCAAACTACAGCAAACTCAACATTTACTAGCACAGGGCTAAAATTTGCCTCTAACAAGACAGAGATGCTGGTTCAGACTCCAGTTATTATGGAATTTTGGGGTGGGGAGGGACCTTAGAGATCATCTGATTCCCACTCCCTTCCCCAGACTGGGTTTGCTGTGTTACAACCTAAGCTCTTCTCACCCACAATTCCCACTTATCCAACCAACTCCTGAGAAAAACGAATGGAAAAAAGGCCCCAGAGCTACAGGCTCAGCACTGAGGAGAGGCACCAGCAGCACCTGGGCTCTCTCGAGGCACTTTGCCACTGCAGAATCCCGGCACAAAGCCCACAAACCCATTTCTTGCTACATCTAAACAGGTGTAACAGGCAAATCTCTGCTTACCCCTCAAACTTTTCCAAGAAATCCTGCTGAAGTGAGGCAAGATCCCGACTTTTTTTCCACAGAACTGACATTTAAAAAGCTCCAGCAGTTTGGGACCACACCCGAGGAGCTGCACAAACCAAGGTGTGAGCGCAGGAATTGTTGTGACGCAGCTCAGGGAGAGCAGCTCCAAATCCCGACACGAGGATCTGACCCTCTGGGACACACCAGAAGAGCCCAACACACCCCTCTCCTCCACAATCTATTCCCTAAAAGCATAAAATCGAGTTTAGATCCGAGATGGGCAGATGGTTTTCATGCTGCTGGTCAATAAACTCCGCGGGGCTTCGCGCAGGGTCAGCAAATTTCCCGATTTCAGAGCAAAAGCACGGCCCGTGGCAAACCTTGAAATGCAAAGTGGTGCCTTGCCGGGGATGAAAGGGATCGTTAGGAGCACGTTATTGCTCATCAGCTCACTTTTAGGGTATCTTTTGTTTCATCTGGCAAGGCTCAGGTCTCGGTTTTACGCCAGGGGGGAAATTCAAGCAGTGACCAGTGACTCAAGCAGGGTTCGCAGTTTAACTGATTTGCTAAAACCGCGTGGGAATATTTCCTCCAGTCCTGCCAAATTGGGGGTTTTGAGACGCTTCCCAGCCCGGTCGCTGGTGCTGGGGCTTTTCTCCACGTGTAAAACACGCTGGTTTTGCCTCCTGCCCAGTTTGCAGGACGTGGTTATTTCCTGGGGAATTCTTACTCCAAACCAGGCAAGTATTTCAAAGTCTTTTCACCGCAGCACCAAACGAAACACGGCAGAAACCGTGAAAGTAGCAAAACCAGTGGATTCTGAGTAACTTTGCAGCTTTCTCAGCAGTTGTGAGCATGCCAAAATCTGTTTAAATCCAAGACCCTGGAGCTTTACACGAGGCACAGGAGCTCGGGATGGGTGTGCTCAGCTTTTAAAAAAGCGTGGAGCAGCTCCAGCCGGGAGCAGGGTGAGTTAACACCTCCTCACATACCTTCCCTTTCAAGGAACGCGGGCTCTGGCACTGACTTACCGGGATCTGATTTCTGCCATCCCAACTTTTCAACCCAGCCTTGTGTCCCCCCTTCTCAAAGCACATTCTCCTGCTGGGATCTGAGCTCTCCCCAATATCCAGGCATGGATTCCTCCCCTAAGCCAGGCCTATGAAGTTACCAACGATGTTTAAACAAAGCACTGATCATTCAGCTTCCTTACTTCCACTGCTTCCCTCAATTCAACGCTGACACAGCCTTAAAAGAAAAAATAAACAGTGGGAAACAAAAAGGAGGAGGAGAAGCAAGGAATAAATCGGTGTAACCACGCTGAGTCACCTCAGAGATCTGACATTCCCAGGATAACTGCTGCACTCCTGGAAGGATTGTTCCTTTATTTCAGCCCTGTTGACTTTGGAACTGAGGATTCCCAAGCAAGGCCGTTCCCAAAACTTGTGGAAATCAGCCCCTGATTGTCTTCTAAACCAAACAAAGCCCCTGCTGGTTTCTAAACCTGACTTTGTGTTCAGAGAGTTCCTAAAATTCAGCAGCACAGCCGAGGGGGATGCGGATGCCTTGGGAAAGGATCCCGGGAGTGCATGGGCACGGACACGTCTGTCCCGCAGAACATGAGCTCAGCGGGAAGGCAGCCGGGGCATTGTGAGGTTTAAAACCTGCCTGGCTGCCATGTGAAACCGGGTGCAGCCCTGTTGGCTTTGGAGATCTGAGGGGGGAAGGTCACTGAGTCTGAATTAATGGCATCAGACAGAAGAAAAACAAAACCAGTTTCAGTTGCCTTCAGCAGAAAGGAGAGGGTGATGGAGCGGTGGCTTCCGCCAGCTTCCCCTGATGGAGCAGCTTTCACTGGATTTAGCAGCGGGGAGAAACCTCTCCCCACTCCTAAAAAGGAAGAAAAAAAGAGGGAAACAAAAAAATAATTTTAAAAAAAGGAGAAAGGATCGATTTAAAAAGGCTTTTCCTCAAACAAATCAGTCTGGGAACAGCTCAAAGGCAAGTTTTGGGCTTCATCTCTCACCAATTCCATGTCGTGTTCTTGCTGTCCAGGGAAGTGTGGGCTTCCCATCCCTGGCAGTGCTCAAGGCCAGGCTGGAGGGGGCTTGGAGCACCCTGGGATAGTGGAAGGTGTCCCTGGCCGTGGCAGGGGGTGGACGTGGATGATCTTTAAGTCCCTTCCCACCCAAACATCCCGTGATTCCATGTTGCTCCTCCAGCTTCCAAAAGCACCAGGCTCCTCTCAGTGCAGACCTCCCAATATTATGCTTTAAAAAGCCAACAACTCCCCTCCCCAAATGCATTTGAAAGCTAAACCTGGTCCTTTTCAAACTAAAAAAAGATTCTGGCTTCACACCACTCACACTCCACTGAGCAAGGCTTAAAGGAGCAGCTTCATTTCATAAAACCAAGATGAGTCTTAACTCTTCAACCATGGCCACGCTGGCAATCCAAGAGCTTCAGAGCCCGGTTTTAAAAGAGCATTTTGATTTAGAAACTCCTTTAAGAGCAAAATGACTTTCAATCTCTGCTCAGACAACCCAGGGTTGTGTTCTTATCCAGCTTTCCTGCTGCAGGAGTCGGGTGTCTCCTCGGACACAGCCTTGGAGCAGGCCCGGACCTGCCAGCACCAAGACAAAACAAAGCACCACAACCCACAGAAAGAAAAAAAAAAAATGCCAACGTGGTTAAGTTAATAATTTATCAATCTTTTCAACTTTGCATCCATTAATCTACCACGGTGGAGGTTAATCTGGGACACTCAGGCTTAGTATCACACACTGGTTTTTACTTTTTCAGGGGTTCTGTTTGGTAAATTGTGTAAATAGCTGATCCTACCCTAAAAATCTGTTTTGTTTCCTCAAAATCCCAGATTTTACAGCCTGCCAGTGTCTCTCCCTGGTGCAAACATCCTTAAGCTCACCTTTCAATGCCATTGCTCACTGCAGGGCTGGGAGAAGGGAGCCTGGATTCCTCCTCCCTCAATCCCATTCCTCCATGAAGCAGAGCACCACCTCATCCCTCTCCTCCCCTCCCATTCCCACTGTCCCAAACCAGGCTTTAGGAAAGATCCACACGCCAGTGACTAGAAACAATCAGCTGTGACACGGAGAGAAGGCAGCAAGGATTTGCAGGGCTCTAATTTCCACCCCAAGTCCCCCCTGCCACTGCTCAAAGCCAGGTGAAAGCCCCCTGGAATCTGGAAATAATGCAAAATTTATTTAACAATCAACTGTCAGCTTTTAACCTCAACCTTTCATAGGGAATGACACAAAGCCTCCAGGGTGAAGCTCCTCTAAAAGGCAGCAACTGTCACAAATGTAGACTTTTCCCAAAGAAAACATTAACATGAATTCAAAACATTCATTTTTAAGGAAACAACACCAAAAAACCCCAAATAATTAAAACCAGAGAGCACAAAACCTGTCAGAATAATCCACCCAGACACTCTATTTGTACAATCCCTAAAAAAAAACCGTTTTATGCTGTTTTCTTCTGGTTATTCCAAGGAAAGCACGCACAGGGAAATGCAGCAAATTCTGGAAGGCAGCACCTGACCCTCAGAAAAACAATCCAAAATGGCTCTATCACTTCCTCACGCTGAGTCACGAATATCTGGGAGTCTCCATCACCTCCTGGATGTGCCTCATGCAGGATATCCAGCCCAGCTCTGTAATTCCCAGTCTAAAGGGATTAGAGCTGACAGACCACCAGCTCAGTTTACAAATGATCCCCACGGATCCCACCCCCTCCACTGATCTGCAACCCCTCGTGCCAAGGAAAAGGGCTGGGAGCTATTTGGCTTCTCCTGGAAGGCTGAATCAATTTGCTCCAGGGAATCAGTGAAGTGATTGAAGATTGCAGGATGGCTCTTGGAAGCTGCAAAATAAAATAGAGGCCAAGTCCTGAATCCAGAACCAACCCAATCATTACTGGACACACAAGAGCAGGAGGCAGAAAAATCACTGTTTTCCAAGAGATTAAATCCACCCTCAATCTCGGACGGATCCTTAGGGAGGCTGAGGAGCTGGGAAAAGAGGGAGACTGAAGATGAGGGAACAGCAGTTAGAGGTGAGTGGTCATAAAGGCAACGGGATGAGGGGGACAGCAGAGGGAAAAGCCTGGGAAGAGATTGCCTTGGTGGTGGGTGAGTGAATCCTTGCACTCCTCTGCAACAACCAGCACTCCAGGTGTATCCACAGACAGCTCTGAGCGTCCCAAGGAGGCGAAAATAAGGAATAAAAGAAGCAGGGAAAAGAAAAGCGAGAACCACACGGTTCTGCCAACAACAAAACCAGCTCAGCCCGTTTCCCTGGGATGTGCTGGGAGATCCATCCCACCCAACAGCCAGGGCAGCTCATCCACAGGCTCCTGCTGGAATCCACATGGGCTGCATGACCCAGTGGAAACCAGAGATGACAAGGTCGGATGATCCTTCAGTCACGCGAGCTCTATTTTGGTGAGGAAAAACAAAGAGCAGGGCTCTATGTTCATTATTCCAGAAATACATGGACAAAATCTACAGGGAAATGGAGGGAGTGAAAGGAGGGAAGCTGAATGCACACAATAAGACACACAATGAAGCGCTGAGCTCCGATACACACACCCACATCTATAATTCACATTTCATATTTAAAAAAAAAAAACAAAGAGAGAGATGTTATTCAGCATTTTTGCTGCTGGAATAAAGTCCAGGACAGCAGGAAAATTCAGGCACCTCTGCCTCAGCGTGGGATCACCTCTGACTTAAGCAGACAGTAAAACCAGGAGGAATTTGGCTGGGAATCTGCTCCATGTGGGAGCCTGTCACTTTAACTGTGGGCTCTCTCTCCCTCCTTAACAACAACCTGTTATGTGTTTATCCCGGGTATGGCTCCGATTAAATCACGCTTTAAGAAGGGCACCCAGCACCAACAGGTGCTGAGAACACTCAGTGACACTGCACCCAGCACTGGGCTGCTTCCAGAGACACCTTCCCTCCCCACAGCCCCATTCCTGCTGCTTTGCCTTGATGGAAGGGGAAAAAACCCCAAGGAAATGAGCAGGGAGAAAGTCTATCAAGACCTTCAATCTAGGAATAAACCCCGAGGAAACAAAGAAGGGAAAAGTCTATCAAGACTTTCAATTTAGGGGGAAAAAAGGAAGAAAACAATGAGGGAAAAAGTCTATCAAGATTTTCAATTTAGGAAAAAAACCCCATGGAAATAAATTGGAAAAAAGTCTATCCAGACTTTCAAATTAAGCACTCCTTTGCTTTTGCTTCCCCCAGGACACAGGGCAGGGATGTAAAAGCCTGTGCAGGGAGTTGTCCCTTTGGGAATCACCACCTCCATCCTCAGGTATCTTCCCCTTGTGCTGCCATTCCCATGGAGGCAGCAAACCTGGAGCCCCCCACCAAGGGAATGAGCTCCCGGAGGGATCCGGGTGTGAGCTCCCAAGGAGGCACTTGGCACCTTCCAGGATTTACTCCCTCAGCTTCCAGACTGTCTCCTCCACCTGCTCCAGGTAGGCACAGGGCAGGACAGGAAGTAAGGGTGAGTTTGAAGGAGAAATGTATAAAAAAACCCCCCAAAACATTAAAAAAAACCAACCATCGTTTAATGGCAGTGCACGGCGACGACCAGAACCAGGACAAAACATCTTCCACGATGATTAAACGTCATTTTTCCCTGGCAAATGAAACAATGCAGGGCCTCAACGAGGGGCATCTCCTGCTTAATCCAAAATATTGGGGCCTGACAGGGTCTGCAGGACTGGGAGCCGTGCTCCGAGCTCCCATTATCGGCTCCCGCTGCTGAGAAATGTCAAGCACGTGGGAGTCACTCCGGGAGATGTTTCCAAAAGCTCGCTGGGATTGTAAAATAGTCGTGATGACACTTAAAAACAATCCCCTACTACAAATCCAAGCACAGCTTCCCTAGGAAAGCCAGGAAAAACAGCTGGCACAACCTCCTGGACTCAGTGGAGGGGAGAGCAGGGACACCATTTCACAGGGAAGGCGTTTGTTTTCCCGAAATCCCGCGTTCGCTTTTGGGGTTTTTAGACTGTTACAACAAAGAAAAGGCCTCTAGAATTTGTTTAATCAGCATTTAGGGCTCTAATGCCACCTCAGAACTGGGAAGCATCATCCTGCCAGACTACTCAGAATTCCAAAAATCCCTGCTCTGAGTTTGGGGGATGAGATGGGGAAAGAGTTAAAATTATCCAAAAGGAGAGCGATACAAAGGCTTTATTTTCCTTATTTTCAGCAGGGCTGGGATGTCAGGCCCCAGCAGGCGCTCTGCTCCAAGCAGCCCCAACCAAATCCACATTTCCCAGTTTCATCTCCATGACCGTGGCAATTCCACGATTAAACAGGTGCACTTGGCTTTCAGGTCTGCTCGAGAAGTCCCAGCTCCCAAATCCTCCCCAGTCCAACTGACAAGGCAACAAAGGGAGAGTGAACTTCCAGCTCCAGCCAATTTTTTGGGGAAAAAAAACCATCCAGCCACTAGCAAAGATGCTGAATCCCATTCTAAAAGCAGCAAGATGATACCCTTGGAAGTTGTCATTTAGGCAACAAAGATTACTTCTTTTTCCTCCCGTTGGTTTGGTTTGGGCAGAGATTTGTGGATTTCAAGTTCTCCTAATGAGAGGCACCCGAGCCACATTTACCTGGATTTGATTTATAAGCCACCACCTGTGCCAGCATTTCTGGGGAAAAGGGGGGCTCTCCCAGTTGTGGGAAGGGGCTGCTGCCACGTCTTTGTGCATTTTGAAGCGTCGCCACACGATTCCCCTCATCCCTGGAGACCTCATTAAAACGGAGCCCCAGAAGTGGAGCAGAAAGAAATACAGCGTGACATTTGAAAACATACATTAAAAGTTTCCAGAAATATCCATCCTTTAAAACAAACCAGAAAAAAAAAACAAACCAAAAAAAAACCACCCAAACCCCAAACAAAACCCCAACAGAACAACAAAGCCCCACCAAACCCTACCAAAACAAGACATTCCAGTGCACACGCTCTTCCCTGGGGACAGGCCAAAGAGAACAAAGCCACGTGACCCTGCGATTGCTCAACGCCGCTCTTGGAAGGTGTTCAAGTGGGATGATAAGTGCGGTGTAAGCCTATAATGACCAGAAAAAGGAATTTATCCCAAATGTAAACTCTGTCCTACCCTTTGCCTCGACGGAGCAAACACAGGGGGGAGTTTTGAGATTACAAAATGCTCCGCAGGTGAACTAAGGAGCTTTGTACCTTTATTCTCCTTGACTCGGGACAAGCCTAAAATTAGCAGGGAGTGCAACGCTCCGTGAATTACGCTCCCGACGCGCCTCCCAAACCCCCGGCTCTGCAAACTGGGCAGCACAGGGAGATTCGAACAAAGCTGGCCACTATTTATAATTCCTTTCAGGCACAAAACAGGGTGACACTTCCCTTTTCCAGCTCTGACGCTTAAAAATAGAGCTCGGGGACTACAACCCAGCCAGCAGCATTTATCCACAAAAGGAGGAAAATAAATCAGCACTAAATAAACTCCCGGCCAAGGGGAAGCTGCGAGCGGAGTGGCCACGGAACAATAAACCCCGGGTTGGAACGGGAAACGGCCCCGTGGTTTGGGGGGGGATGGGGTGCCGGGGTGGGTCCCCCCATGGGTGTAAACACCCTGGCTGGGGCACCCCATCAGCTGCAGCCTCGCTCCGCCCCGGGCCCGGTTTCCGGGTAGTAACAGAGCAGCCAATCCGCGGAGTTGCGAGAGCTCGAGGCCTTTTCCCTGCAAACACGGCTCCAAGGGCAGCGCTCGCCCCAAAACTGGGGGGAACCACAAAGGGGAGCCCCCATTCTGCCGTCTCCGGGGTGGGAGCTAGCTGGAGAGGCCTGGCCTGGAGCTTGGGTGCTTTCCAGTGGGATAACCCTGCGCTTCCAGGCCGCTGGCGAGCGGGTCCGGAGGTGTTTTGGGGAGCACGGAGCCTTCCTGCAAAACCCCTACTCTGAGGGGTCACAGGTTACCCAGGAAACTTTGGCTGGAGCCCCCCAAAAGGGGAAGGAGGGATTATGGCTCTCTTTTCCCAGCCTCAGCACCACAAACCCCCATCCGGAGGGAGACAATGAGTGACGGGGAGTTTGAGCACACCCTGGTCCAGGAGATTATTAAACATCAGCTCCACACATTCACGCAGAGCTCTGCCCTCCCTGCAGCCCCACGGAGAGCAGCCACCTCTCCCCTTCCCTCCTCACAAAGAGGCATCCACAAAAGGACACGGACGTGTTAGGATTGAAAACAGGAATCATAAAAAGACCTCGCTCGGCTCCTAAACCTGTCAGAGCAGGAGAAGGCAGGAGTGTTATTCACTCTGCTCAGTGCCCCCTCCCTACTGGGAAAGGTAGCCCTTGGCAGGCCATAAATCCATACTATTATTCTCCGTTGGAGACGTGGAAAGGGGATGAAAAGGGAAACTGTAATGAAAACGGCAGCAAAAAGGGGGAAAAAACCCCAAACAAAAACCCTACACAGCCACAAAACCCTCAAAGCCCCAGGAGGAGCTGCCTTCAAGCACATTCCTTCAGACGAGTCCCTTCTCCTCTGGCCACCACCAAGGACCCTCCTCGCTGCCATGTCTCAAAGGAGACCCTGATTTCAGATCAGCTTCCAGAGGGAGAGATTCCCCA
The DNA here is from genome assembly GCA_013399875.1 of Gymnorhina tibicen. NCBI lineage: Eukaryota > Metazoa > Chordata > Aves > Passeriformes > Artamidae > Gymnorhina > Gymnorhina tibicen. Next base: position 157,003 of record VXAZ01004080.1, on the reverse strand, counting down.
GGGAAGCATCTCGGGAGCCGGGGCCTAGCGAGCTGCTCACCCCGGGCGAGTCAGGCAGACAAACAAAAAAGGCTGGGGAGGGAGGGAGGGAGGGAGCGAGCGAGGGAGGGAGGAGTGGTGAGGAGTCATCTGACACATCCAACTTCCTAAGTTTGTTGTCCGCAGGAGCCGACTGCTCTAACCCTCACCCCTCGGAAAACGGGGAAGGCTGCGCCGACAACAACGGCTTCGCTTTAGGAAAAGCCTTTGGGGTTCCCTTTGTCAGGGGGCAGAAAGAGCAGAGCAGAAACTCCCCAGCACCGAGAGGAATCCCAGATATTCGGGGCTTTCTACCTACCCAGCTCCTAGAAACACACAGCAAAGCCACTTCACAGGGAAAACCTGCTCTTTGTCCTCCAAAATGCTGCGATCGCTGGAGATGCCGGCGAGGAACCGAACAAAAAGGGGGGGGAAAAAAGGAAAAGAGAGGGGGAGGGGAAAGGGAAACAGAGCAGCAGCCGATCAGGTTTGGCCTCGGCCCCTCTCTGGCCCAGAGCTGTTTCCAGGGTATCCCTAAGAAAGGTTTTCCCCCCCTCACTAAACAGCTGGAATTCCCGACCCTCCTCCCGGTGCGATTAAGCATCGATCGCAATTGGCGGAGTCTGACATGTGTGTAACTTTAAACCCCCGGATAAAAATAGCTCCGATTCGAGCACCATCAGGACTCATTTCCTATTTGCTTAAAAACAGGGCGAAAAATACACCGAGAGCAGCTTTGTGGGGAGAAAGGCGCAGGGCGAACGTCAAGCACAAGTTTCCTTCGATAAGCCACAAACAGGAGCGCTGCTGCTGCTCCTCCCTCCCCCCCCCCTTCCAAAAAAACACCACCAAATCCAGATAAGTTTGTTTATCTCTCTCTGGGAACTAAATCAGACCCGTTTCTCGACCCCTCGACACCACCACGGCAGAGCCACCGGCCCCGAGTCCTGCTGAGGGAGGTCGGGCACGTTCAGGCGACAGATCCGAAAAACATTTCATCCACTCTTGTCCTTCCTACCCTTTCCCGGCTCACACCGCCACCTTGTAAACAAAAAACTATTAATAAAACAATCCTAGAACCGAATTCCCAATGGTATTTTTCAATGCCACCCACTCTCCAGACAGAGAGAAAAAGGGATTCACCGCCCCGTAAAGGGCCAGGAATAAAAACAAGGAGGAAAAATATAAACAGATCTATCAAGGAAGAAGGGGAAAAATGAAAAAGTAATAAAGCCTAACCAAACCTGGAGGGTTACATAAACCTCTTGGGAGACGGGCTCGGGCCCTGATGCCCTTCACCCACCCCTGGGTCTGCTGAGCCAGACCCCGAGGGAACCCCCCCATCCTCCCCAAAAAATTAAATCCCTAAGCCGGCACCAGAAGCTTCGTGAACCACGGGGTGAATTGGGGGAATAAATAATAATAATAAACCCCACAAAAGCCTTTCTTTGGGCTGTGGCTGCTGGAACTGCTCTCCCCTTCCTCGCCCTCCCCAGGGCAGCCAAGGGGGGGTGCGGGGCACCCAGATTGAGGGGGCATCACCAAGGGGGGGTCTGCAGGGACACCCCCAGGGCTGTCTGTCAAGCCACAGAGGGGGATAAACCCCCCAAAATACGGCAGAAGCGAGGTTAGGCCTCCCCTGGTGAGGGGGGGGCAGATTCAACCCCCAGCTCCGGGGAGAGGCCGAGGGGGTGCGAATGGGGGGGTTTGGGGGCCGACCCCAGCGGGGGTCCCCGGTGCCCCCCACCCTTCCACCCTTCCGCAGGCCGGGCCGTGGGGGGGGGGATCCTCGTCCCCAGTGGGCCCGAGGGGGACACGGCAAGGATACAGCTTGACCACGTCGGTGTCCATCCGCCTCTTGCCCGGGCTGGGGGACGACATGGTGGCCGCGGCCGCCCCCGGGGCTCCGGGCGGNCGCCGCTGTCGCTGTCGCCGCTGCTGTCGCCGCTATCGCCGCTGTCGCCGACAGGGCCCCCCCCCGCGCCGCTCGCGCTCCCTCAGCCGCTCCGGCCGCCTCTGCCCCAGCCTCTCTCTGGACCCCTGACGTCACCCGCGGTGACGTCACCGCCCCGCGGCGCTCCCATTGGCCGCGCCCGTAACGCTCCGCCGGCCCCGAGGCACGCTGGGAGTCGTAGTGCTGACGGGGGTAGGTGGGATGAGACATGATGGCGGGGCTGCGGGTTCGAGGCCCCGGTGGGGCGGCAGACCGCCACTTCCTCCCTTTCCAATGTTTCCCGCGACTCCCCACGGCTCCCCGTATTCCCTGTGTCTCCCCCGTTCCCCACGGATTCCGACATTCCCCTTTTTCCCCCATTTCCACTTTGCCCATTCCCACCATGGTCAGGAAACCGCCCCATAAAATATGGGGTGCACCCATGTCAGGGCCAACGGTTTCCCGCTATTCCCTGCACCACCCCTGCTCCCCATGGATTTTGACGCCCCCCCACTTGCTGCCCCATCTCCACTTCGCCTGACCTCCCCAGGGTCAGGGAACCACCCCTCAAAATATGAAGTGCGCCCACGGCAATCCCGCTCAATCCAGGCGGGAATGAGGCAGGCCAGGCCCCACAGCAGGAGTCACCATTCCGCATTTCCGGTGTGGCACCGGCAAAGCATTTCCCGCTGCCTCAGTTTACCCACCCGGATGATGACAGCACTAATGGGTGTCTCCCAAGCTGATGGGATTCCGGTGTGGAACCTCCACACCCCGCATTCCTGACCCCGGCATCATCCCGTAAATCTGCCCCGGCGCTTCCTCCCCCTGTGGGGAAGAGACACAGCCAAAGAATCCCAAAAAGTTCGTCCATTTAATGCCCCAACATGCCCCGAGTCTGGCAGGGGCAGGACGTGACACCACCAGAGGGGACTCAAATCCACACCCCACATTCCGGGGGGGAATCTGGGAGGGGGACAGGGTTATATCTGAGCAGAGCAGCTGGAAAACTTGGGATAGAGGGTCCTGTATTTCCCAGGCCACAGTGTTCCCTGACTGGCTCCGAGCAACTGGGAGAACTGAACAGGGAAAACAAGGATTTTGCCATAATTTCCTGGAATGCTTGTATTCCATCTGTGAAACACCAGTTTTGCAACAGGGATTATTCCAGGATTTTAGGGACTACAGCAGCACCCCGTTCCTTTCTTGGAACGCCTTAAGGCCACTCTTACAGCACCCAGAGCTCGGGATGTGAGTGCAGAGGGAATTTTGGGGACCCTCTGAGCCCTCCTGGGCCTGGAAATTGGGATGCAGGGGTTGTGGCTGGCCTTTCCCACCCCAGCATGGGGATACCATCCTCCCTGGAATGGGTGCATCCCATGATTTGTAGGGTGGTTCCCTGATCATGTGGCAAAACTGCGATGGGGGGAGCCAGGAGGGCATCAGAATCCATGGATAGGGAATGTAGGGAATAGGGGGAGCCATGGGGAACTGCTGGAAACCATTGGGAACGGGGAAGCTGTGGGGAGCCAGAGTTCCAGGGAAATGTAAGGAACGGGGGAAACCATGGGGGGCTCTTGGGGACAGTGGGAGCTGTAGGTCCAGGCAGCTGGAAAAGGGGCTCTTCCATGCCCATTCCAGGCACTTCCCAGCCCATCCTCACCCCTCTGGAATGGCGGTATCCCCATCTTCACCCCAACTCCCAGCCCAGCAGGGCCATGGGGTGAAGCAGCCCCTCGTTAGGGCCCTGTAATTAGAACCCACTTAGGAAAAGAAGGGAATTCACCCAAATTCAGGCCCTGCTGCTTCCCGTGGGATTCCTGCCTGAGAAGGCAGTATCCCAAAACAGTGGATCCCAGGAGAAGTCCCCAAGGTGGGGGCAGGTCCACCCCCAAGTTTTGGGGTTCAGGGAGAGCCGGGATCAGCCCTGACCAAGGCAGCCCCTGCATTCCCAGGCACAGCATGGCCAGAAAATTCCTCCAAGGGGATGAGGCAGGATGAAACCTCGGAGCTGGGGCTGGAAACTGAGGCAGGAGCTCCTTTCCTCAAAAAAAAAAAAAAGGGAATGACACATCCCTGTGCCTCCACCCACATCCACAGACCTGGAGTGAGGAGATCCAACTGTGCCGGGCTGTCTGTGGAATCTTAGCCCTTCCCAAAGCCCCTTCTCCAACATCCTCAAGGATGGAAATGACAGCAGTGTCTCCTTTCTTGGCTTCTTCTCCCCGTTCCATGGACACCTCTCCCTTCCCAGCAGCCCAAGCCATGGAAACTCATCTCTTCCCAGGTTTTGGCTGCATCCCACCCTCCAACCTGGGGGATTTATCCCCCCAAACTGGCCACCAGCACAGGGACACCAGCCCAGGGATTGAGGCGATGGAAAAACACCCACGACAGGCAAAGGAGCCAACAAAATGTGGAGCGGGAAACAGGGAGGCAGCCGAACATTGATCCCGTAAGGATGAGAATCCCAAGGGACACAGGGAGCTACGCCAGCTCCAGAGCTCCTCCCGCCCTGGGAAAAAGCAGCACACCAGCAGGGAGGAAAAAGCAAAAAACAACAAAAATGAAATGTTTATTCCCACCTGGCGTCGCTTCCGTGCGCTGCCGGCGGCGGGACGCGGCCGGACACCGCGGACACCTCCGAGGTGACGGTGTCCCCTCGTCACCCCCGCGTGCCCACGGCACATCCCGGCTCCGGGCAGGGCTGTCCGGCCCTCGGAGCCGAGGGACACAGCAGCAGTTTGTGAAGGCTTCAGGAAGGCAGTCGGGGAAGGGGGATCCCAGCGTGGCCAGGGCTCCGTTTGGAGCTTCCTCGGATCCCCCTCCCCGGGGGCACGGAGCTGCCGCAGGAACGACGGAGAGGTCGGATCTCTCGGGATGCCCCGTGCTGGTTCCCAGAGGCAGCGGCCTGCTCAGGAGGAATTCATGCTCTCCCACTGCCGGAAAATGCGGAACACCTTGCAGGACTTCTCCGAGAGACTCTGGAAGAGACGGGAACAAAGCAACACCCACGGGTCAAGGCACTGCAGCAGGACCTGCAACTGCCACTGGCAAAGGGCACGAGGAGAAACTGCAGCAAAAAACCATCCAAAATATCCCAGCTGGCTGCTAGGACAGCAGTTTGTTCCTTATCTTCATGATCCCAATTTGCCAGCTTGAGGGGAGAACAAGGAGACTACAAGCAAGAAGCAGGAAGGGGGCCATATCCTTTCCTCAGGACCCCAAAAAGCAGGAAGGGACTCCAAAAAGCAAGAAAGGACTCCAACCATCCCCTGCTCCAGCTGGGTCTGCTGCCTCTGACTTGTGACTGGTCCCACCGGACCATCTGGAGCTTTCCTGGCACATGGCAGAGCCAGAATCATGGATTCATGGAGTGGGTTGGGTTGGAAGGGACCTTAAAGATCACCCAGTTCCAACCCCGTGCCGTGGGCAGGGACACCTCCCACTAAAAGGGACCTGTTGGGGACACAAATCACACGAAATCCCCAGGACAAATCCTGAAGCAGGAATGCTCCACCGCTCCTCTGAGCTCCAAGCGAAGCAGGAAGGAGCTGGCAAGAGGAATCCAAGTGGATAATGAGATCCAGGGAGGCAGCAGCTGCTCCACAGCCACTTGGGGAGGGAGTTGTGGCCTCAGCTCTGCTCCCCTGGCTCGGCAAACCCGGCAATCCGAGAGCCTGGAGCCAGGGATCAGGATGGCTGCAGAGAGGAGCTCTGGGGACACGGAATGAAACCGGATCCTGGGCAGCGCCGAGGCGCTCGGGAATGGCCGTTATTTATAGCAGCCCTCGGGCATCCCAGCCTGGCACTGGATGGAGCCTGGCTGTGGGAATGGCAGAGCTCAGGCTCTGCAGTTTGGTCCTTGCCACCAGGCTGGGATTGTGTCCAGCCCAAACAAAGCCCATCCATCCCACATTTTTACTGCCTGGGCAAGCAGCATTCCGGTTTGGGATGCCCCAGGCTCACCACTGGCTCCGTCTCGGGCACTGTGTCACATTTTTGGATGCCAAGGAGCCTCTTCAGCACCACTTCCCAGCCTGGCTCGGCCTTCCCAGGCTCCTTCTCCATCTGGGATGCAGCATCTTCCAGGGATTGCTCTCCCTCCCCGGTGTTGACCCAGGGACACCAATCACGGTGCTGAGAGCTGGGGTGAAAGAAGCTCCTCAAGGAAGTGTCCTGGGAAGTGAGGAGGTGACAGAGAAGGGACACAACGATGGGATGGTTCAAACAGACTCCAAGAAACCCTCTCCCGTGCCCAAACCCCAGCCCTGAGCAGGGACAACACCAAATCCCTGGATCAGGAACACCCTGCCCGGACCCGGGTGCCCGCATCACTCACCGAGCTACTGGAAGAGCAGAGCCGTGCCCGCTTGGCCCTGCGGACAGGGCTGGATGGCACTTCCATGTTGTCCCCCTGTCCCATGCTCCGGGTCACGGGGCGGTTCCTCAGAGCGGGGCTGGTCACGTCCAACTCGCCCCGGTCCATGGAGTTGGGAGAATCCCAACCCCGTGGGCGGGACGCAGCTGGGGATGGGCTCTTCTCGTGCTGCTGGGGGGGAAAAACGGGGAATTAATCACCAAGGGGGCCCTGTCCGGCTCCAGTCCTCCTCAGCCGTCCCACAGGAGCTCTTCCCACCACAGGGACGCATCCATTGGATGTGGACGAGGGATTTGGAGCACCCAGAGTTGGCCACGTGTCCCCGCAGAGCCCAGATGTGCCAGGACGTACCTGCTCGGATCCCGGGTCCTGGCTCCGCGTGAGCATCCTGCGTGGGGACGTGGGGACGGGCGGGAAGCGCTCGGGAGCGGCCGCGGTGGTGCTGCTGGAGCCGCAGGAATCCGGCTCTGGAGCTGCAGATTCCAGCTGGTGGAAGCCCCACAGCCCCACCTTCCTCATGCAGCGGGAGCAGGTGATCACGGAGAGGTTCACGGAGCCGGAGGCAGCGCTGCGGGGACAGAGCCAAGTCATGGAATCCTCATGGAAACCTCATGGAATCCTCATGGAATCATCACAGAATCCCAGGATGGGTTGGGAGGGACATAAACATCATCTCATTCCAACCCCTCGTGGGCAGGGACACCTCCCACTATCCCAGGTTGCTCCAAGCCCCGTCCAACCTCGCCTTGGACACTTCCAGGGATGGGGAAGGTCAGGAGAGGTCATCAGGGATAAGCCTGGGCTTGGAAAAGTCAGGGAAAGAAGTCCATTAAACCCCATCCACGATGCTGATTTTAAACTGGCTCAGTTGCATTTTGCCTTGCCAGGAAGCAGGAACAGAGGGAAAAAGAGGGAAAATAGGAAAATGGTGAAATAAGGGAAGCAGGAATGTAGTGGGAAAGTGTGAAAATAGTTAAATAAAGGAAGCAGGATCATGGCGAAGAAGAGGGAAAATAGGAAAATACTGACACAAAGGAAGCAGGAGAGTAGTGAAAAAGAGGGAAAATGGGAAAATAAGGTAGGCAGAAGCATGGTGAAAAAGAGGGAAAATAGGAAAATAGTGAAATAATAGAAGCATGGTGAAAAAGAGGGAAAATAGGAAAATAGTGAAATAAGGGAACCGGAAGCGTCGCAGAAAAGAGGGAAAACACAAAACCAGTGAAATAAGGGATACTGAACATTCCACAGGAGGAACATTCCACGTTCCTCCAGCCTCCAACAGCTTTCATGGCAAGCCCAGAGCGTGAGGGACGTTCCAGGCCCATCCCTGCAGCCCTGCCCACCTGCAGGTCCATCCGCACAGCGCCAGGATACAGGCGGGAACGTGCACCTGCAGGATTTCCGTGGAAAACTTCCCGGGAGGCTTCTCTCCCTCCACTCCTTTGTGCTCCAGTTCCTCCCCGATGAGCTGGAGGAGCCGAGTGATCCTTTCCTCCGTCAGGGACTGCGGAGCACAGGGATAAAACGCGCCGGTTTGACTCCCAAATTGCATCCCACACGGAGAAAAATCCCTTTTCCACCCCCTGGAATTGCATCATCCGGCACCCTCAGCTCTGGTTCCCAGGGAAAAGTCACTCAGGGCAATGGTTTCCTCCTTCCCTCTGGCTCCCCATTCCATGAAATCTGCCCAGGCACCATCTGCTCCCCCGAGCAGTGGAGCAGGTCCCATTCCTGCCGTGGTTTTGGGAGTCTCCGGTGGTTTCCGAGCTCAGCCAGCCCTAAAACACCCCCGTGGCTGTGCTGAATGGATGAAGATTCCCTGGATCCCACACGGCTCCGGGCTGCCCAGAGCCATCTGTTCCCTGGCAAGAGAGTGTCCAACGAGCCAGACTTGGCTGGAGCAGGGCAGGGCCAGGACAGGTTCCTACAGGGAGGCAATTCCACACTTGTTCCCGGCTGTTCCTGCTCTTCCCTCCTCGGGCTCCTTCACCTTCCCAGGTCTCTGCCCTCACCTCCGGTCCAGGGCAGCCTCCGGCATCCCAAATTCCCATCTCCCAGCTAAAGGAGCGATCCGCAGGCTGCCACTCCTCGTGGAGCGCTCGGAGCTGCCAGGGAGAGCTCCCAAAGGAGTCTGTGGGATCCCAAATCACCTCTCCCAGGCGCCACAGGGAATCCTGGACACTGGGAAAGGTCCTGAGTGGGAAGCAGACACTACAGCCCACTTCCCGGCTGATGAGCCATTCCAAACTCCTTTTTGCGTGTTCCCGTGGTGGAACCACCACGTGGAGAACACCCAACGGAAAAACCCAGGTGGGAGCAGATCCCTCACACACACAGGCTGAAATTCCTCATTTTGGGTGCGCCCGGGATCGTCACCGGAGCCTGGGATGCTCCCGATTTTGGGAGCAGGAGGGAACTCACCATGTTTCTCAGGTCTTCTGGTCTGAGGGAGGGCAGCTGCAGCTCCAGCTGACACAGGCTCTGGAAGCGGTCCAGGAAGTCCTGGAGGAGGACTCGGGGCTCATCCACCAGCAGCCTGGCAAAGCGTTCTGGTGAGAGGAAAAGCTGTGCTCAGCCTTCCCAAGCCCTCCTTATCCCACAGGGAAAGGGGGGACATGAGCCCAGCCAGGGTGTCCATACAAATGCAGTGATAGGGTAAGAGGGAATGGCCTTAAGCTGAAGGAAGAAAAGTTTAGATGGGATCTTGGGAAGGAATTCCTGGCTGGGAGGGTGGGGAGGGGCTGGGCTGGAATTCCCAGAGAAGCTGTGGCTGCCCCTGGATCCCTGGAAGTGTCCGAGCCCGGGTTGGACAGGGCTTGGAGCACCCTGGGACAGTGGGAGGTGTCCCTGCCCGTGGCAGGGGGGGCACTGGATGGGGTTTAAGGTCCCTTCCAATCTCAACCATTCCATGATTTTTTTTTTTGGCTTTTAAAGGAAAAGCTCAGCACGACCTCTTCCCTTCACAGCATTCCCATGCAGCACAGCTTCCAAGACAGGATCCGTCCCTCTCTGAGCATTCCATGACATCCAACCTCCCCCGTCCCCTCCCAGTTACAACCCAAAAACCATTTTAACTGTTCCAGAGGCACCCAAAGATTAGGAAAAGCTGGATACAGCCCTGGGGCTTTTATTTGCTGAGGCTGCTCAGGGATGTTGCTCTCCCGTTGTGTTTCACCATTCCCACAGGGAAAAGGAGAGCATGATGACTGGAATAACAATGGAAAAGCGGGAAAAAATGGGAATAATGCTGGATTGTGCAGGAATCTGAGGCACCAACCTGGGCAGGGGCTGTCTGGCCAGAAGCAGAACTTCTCGTGGGCAGTGCACAGGGCCTTCCTGAGCTCCTCACAGCGTTCCTTGTCTGCAGGGAAAAACTCTGGGATACTTCCCTGTGGGGCCACCTCCTCAGGGAATGGCCGGGAAAGCCAGACCAGGAGAGGAATCCTCCAGAATGTGGAAGTTTCCCTCAGATGCTGAAGGTTGCAGAGCCTGAAGCTTCACCTCAGACTTGAATTCTTTCCTTTCCTTTCTTTTTTTCTTTCCTTTCTTTTTTTCTTTCCTTTCTTTTTTTCTTTCCTTTTTCCTTTCCTTTTTCCTTTCCTTTTTCCTTTCCTTTTTCCTT
>VXAZ01004080.1:70348-146808 GCA_013399875.1 Gymnorhina tibicen | reverse complement strand
AACCTTCCCTTCCCTTCCCTTCCCTTCCCTTCCCACCAAGAGGAATTCCAGGCTCCCTCAGGCAGCCCCGGAGGAACAGCAAATGTCACCTCAGCAGTTCCACCTGCCCACAGCCAAAATCCCTCCCATTCCCAGGCACAGGAGCAGGGGAGCCTGTGGAAAACCAGCCCAAGCCAACCACGGGCACAGAACCCGCTGGATCCTGCCAGTTTCTCCTCCTGGGGTGCTGCCAATCCCTGGCTAAGCTGATCCCTCCACCCCGGCTGTAGGAGCCAAATCCCAGCCATGTCTGGAAATCAAATTCCCCGAAAAAAAAAAAAAAAGATTTGACATTTAATTCCACTCATTCCCACTTCCAGAACCAAATAATTTCTTTCCCAATTCGTTTTTCGACGCCTTCTTCCCAATCTTTGGTGATTTCAGGTTTTCCTGACCCGGCGTGATTCCCAGCGGAATAATTAGGCCAAGGTTTATTTACCAGAGATAATCTGAACAAACAGGGAATGTTGATACTGAGTGACCCAAAAGGAAAGGCTCAGTATTCCCATGAGCCACGCTGCACCTGGCAGGCAGCAGGAACGTGCTCCCTGTTCACTTCCAGGGAGCAGGAGCAAGGAATTGCAGCCAGGAGGATCTGAGGAGTGGGGATGACACTTCCTCGGGGGATAATAAGGAGTTCATTCATTAAATCTCCCAATGTAACTTCTGCCTGAGTGGCCTCAGTGAGCAGCAACCACCACCCTGGAAAAATTCACTGGAGGATCAGGGCAGCACACCCAGGAATTGGGGAAAGAGAATTTTTAAAAGGATGTTCAGATCCTTAAATGCATCCAGAGGGCAACGAGGCTGCTGAAAGGGCTGGAAAACTTGGAAGAGGCTGAGGGTCTTGGGATTGTTTGGAGAAAAGGAGGATGAGGGGTGAATTCCGCACCTTCCTGAGGAGGGAGGTGCTGAGCTCTTCTCCCTGGGATCCTGAGGTAGGACTGGCACAGCATTCCAGCTCAAAGCTGCACCAGGGGAGGCTCAGGCTCCACATTAGGAATTCTTTCTTTACCAAGAGGATGATCCAACTCTGGAATATTCCACGAGGCGATCGATGCCCCTGGCAGTGTTTCAGATGGTTTTGGATAATTCCCTCGGTCTGATTTAAGGTTTGGTCAGTCCTGAAGTGCTCAGGCACTTGGAATAAATGATCCTCATGGATCTGGAATGTTCCAGGCCAGGCTGGACAGGGCTTGGAGCAACCTGGGACAGTGGGAAGTGTCCCTGCCCATGGCTGGGGATGAAATGGGATGGGCTTTAAGGTCCTTTCCAACCCAAACCATCCCAGGATTCCATTCTATGATTCCATGAGAAGAGAAGGCTCAGGTGGAACCTCATTGAGGTTTTCCAGCCCTTAAAGGATGGATACAAAGAGGGTGGAGGGTCTCCTTTCCATGGAGAGGACAAGGAGCAGTGGGGACAGGGTGCACTGGGAAGGTTCATCCCAGTGGAAAAAAGACATTTTTTCTGGTGAGAACCATCATTCCCTGGAACCATCATTCCCTGGGACCATCATTCCTTGGAACCATCATTCCCTGGGACCACCATTCCCTGGGACCACCATTCCCTGGAACCACCATTCCCTGGGTCCATCATTCCTTGCAACCATCAATCCCTGATATCATCGATCCCTGGAACCATCATTCCTTGGAATCATCATGCCCTGGGGACCATCATTCCCTGAGATCATCATTCCTTGGAACTGTCATTCCCTGAGATCATCATTCCCTGGGACCATCATTCCTTGCAACCATCAAACCCTGGGGCCCACCATTCCTTGGAACCACCATTCCCTGGGACCACCATTCCTTGCAACCATCAATCCCTGATATCATCGATCCCTTGGAATTATCATGCCCTGGGGACCATCATTCCCTGGGACCATCATTCCCTGGAACCACCATTCCCTGGGTCCATCATTCCTTGCAACCATCAATCCCTGATATCATCGATCCCTGGAACCATCATTCCTTGGAATCATCATGCCCTGGGGACCATCATTCCCTGAGATCATCATTCCTTGGAACTGTCATTCCCTGAGATCATCATTCCCTGGGACCATCATTCCTTGCAACCATCAAACCCTGGGGCCCACCATTCCTTGGAACCACCATTCCCTGGGACCACCATTCCTTACAACCATCAATCCCTGATATCATCGATCCCTTGGAATTATCATGCCCTGGGGACCATCATTCCCTGGGACCATCATTCCCTGGAACCACCATTCCCTGGGTCCATCATTCCTTGCAACCATCAATCCCTGATATCATCGATCCCTGGAACAACCATTCCCTGGGACCATCATTCCTTGGAACCATCATTCCTTGGAACCATCATTCCTTGGAACCATCATTCCTTGGGACCATCATTCCTTGGGACCATCATTCCCTGGAACCATCATTCCCTGAGATCATCATTCCCTGGAACCATCATTCCCTGAAGCCCCCATTCCTGGGACACGGGCATAGAACAGGACGACCTTTAAGACCCCTTCCAACCCAAACTCCCAACAATTCCACAACCTCTCCCAGCTGGAACTCCCCTATCCTAACCCACCCCTGACAACAGCGGCAGGATTTGTTACCCCATTCCCCCAGCTAAACACCATTTATTTCCCTCGGGCCGTTTTTCCGGACACCCCCAACACCCAACCCCCAGCGGGACACACCCCTGGGAATCCCCTACACCCCGAAATCCTGGAATCCCAGGATCCCGGCCCATCCCTACGCACAGTTGCTGAGGTCGAAGGCGAGCTGCAGGCTCATGCACAGGTAGGCCTGGCAGCTGGAGCACCTCAGCATGTCGCACTCCACGTTGACCCAGCCGAACCTGGCGCACACCAGCGGCGACAGCGCCTGGGGCTTGCCCGCCCACTTCAGCGGGTGAGCCCGTCAAGGAGGAAATCCCACCAAATTCCTGGGGTTTCGGGTGGGGGAAAGCCTGCCAAGAAAGGGAGGGCTCGGAGCGGGCTGCAGCTTCCTCAGGAGGGGAAGCAGAGGGACAGGCAGGGATCTGCTCCCTGGGAGCAGGGCAGGAAAACAGGGAATGGCTGGAGCCGTGCCAGGGAGGATTTTAGGAAAAGGTTCTTCCCCCACAGGGTGGTGGGGCACTGGAAAAGGCTCCCCAGGGAACAGGCACAGCTCCAAAGCTCCAGGAGTGTTTGGACAACTCTCAGGGACAGGTTGGAATTTTGGGGTGTCTGTGCAAGGCTGGGAGTTGGATTAATGATCCCTCTGGATCCCTTCCCCCACAATTCCAAGGTGGAATCTACAGCATCCCAAAGGATATGGTGAATGTTTCCACTCTGCTGAAATAGGCTTCCCTGCTGGCTGACTCCAAGGAAAGAGCCTCCACCTGGGAAGGTCCATTAGGCGGCTCCGAGCAGTCGGATGTGTCTTTCCTAAAAGGAAAAGTCAGCAAGGGAAACTCCTGGAATGATTCCACTCACAAAAAAAAAGCACAGAGCACTTCCTAACCCCCTCATCCCTCAGGCTTATCCTGACAAGGAGCTTCTCCAGAGCTCCTCCTTCCCAATTTTTAATTAATTCCTAATAAAACAATGAACAAATAAAACTCCAAGGGTGCCTTGAATGTGTCCCAGTGATTCAAAGTTGTTCCAGTTGGGAACTGACGGGACAAGGAGTCAACAGGGATTTGTTCTCCAAGCCCAGCGAGGGCAGACTGAGGATTGAAGTCTAGGATGCTCCTGAGCTCCCGAGACTGGAATCCATGGCTGGAATGTCAATCCCAAGGCTGGCATGCCAACCCCATGGCTGTCCTTTGGCCTCTTCCCAACACCTTTCCATGAGCCAAAATTCAAGGATGCCCCTGAAACACCCCCAAAGCTCAGCCCCCCCATTGCTCCCAGTGCCTCCAGTCTCCCCAGTAACCCCTGGAACACCCAGTGCCCCCCAGGGTGTGGCCACTGTGACCACTACGTGGCCAGTTCAGACCACGGGGACTCCACAGGTCACTTACCGGGGCTGCCCTCCCAGTGCCCCCAGTACCTTCCCAGTGTCCCAGTATCTATTTCCACTCCTGCTTCCTTGTCCTTCCAGTATTCCCAGTGCCCCTGAGTCCCTCCAATACTTCCAGCAGCCCACATTCTCTCCAGTATTCCCAGTGCCTCCTAGTCTCACCAGCAGCCCCTCCCAGTGACCCCTAATCCCACCAGTACCCCCTCCCAGCGCCCCCCAGTTCCCAGTACTCCCTGTGCTTCCCAGTCGCTCCCAGCCCATCCCGTCACTCTATTTTCCCGCTATCCCTCCCTACTAATAAATCCCAGGATCTCCCAGTCCCCTCCAGCCACGCTCCCGCCGACTCCAACCCCCCACGACAGGACCCCAAATAACACCGAGGAGTTCCCAGTTCCCTCAAGAGTCCCCGGCCCTCCTCCTCCCCCTCGGTGCCACACGGCTAGGCCTCCCCCCGACCCCAGCCCCGGTGCCAGCGAGTCCCTCCCGCCGCTGCCCCTCACCCGCTGGGCCCGGGCCCCTCGGTGGCGATGCCGCCGTCGATGAGGTCGCGGATCTGCCGGGGGGTGACGGGGGGCGGCCGCCCTCTGTTCCCCCCCGCCGCCGCCGCTGCCGCTCCCCCGGCGCTGGGCGCCGCCATTTTGGTCCCTCCTTCCCGTCACCGCCCGGGAAACGCGGCCCTACGCGAACGTTCCGCTCGCGCACGAACGTTCCGCTCGCGCCGTGGGGTCGCTCATGACCCCACGCAACTCCCGCACGGCCCCCGAAACCTCTCGAAGGGCTCAGGAGGCGCCGTCGCCCCCGTGAATGTCCTCGAGAATGCCCCCCTGAGTGTCCCCGCGAGTATCCCCGCGAGTATCCCCGCGCCCCCGCTCTCGGCGCTCTATTGCTCCAGCCTGGATCGATCGCTCAGCTCTCCCAACAGCGGCGATCTCACTACTGCCTCCCCCCACCTGCCAACAAGCCCGCAGCTGATAGGCTGCGACCGAAGAAGCTCGGCGGTGATTGGCGGTTGGCGCCCTGTCCCTCAGGCAGCGGACGGGCCATGTCGGCGGCGGCCGCGGCCCGGGACGGGCTCGGGGAGGGCGCGGGCGGCGCCGCGGGAGGCAGCGATGGCAGCGGGGGAGGGATCCTGAACCGCTTCGTGCAGCTGCCAGGCAGGCCGCGGGCGGCGGGTGAGTGGCGGTCGGCGCCGGGGTGACCCCGACGCCCAGAAGGGGTTCGGGACCGGGGCAGCCCCGTCCCTGAGGGGTCCGAGGGAGCAGAGCACCCCCATCCCCGGGGGACCGGGACAGAAGCACCCCCATTTCCAAGGTCCTGAAGGATTCGGGATCGGGGCACTGCCGTCTCCGGGAGGTCGGGGACCGGGACACCACCGTCCGCAAGGTCCTGAGGGGTCGTAGACCGGGCACCCCCGTCCCGGAGGATCAATGACTGGGACAGATCCATTCCCAAGGCTTCAAGGACTCTGTGATTGGGAATCACTCATTCCCACTGTGTTCGGGACCGGGGCACCCCCATTCGTGGGGGTCCTTAATCGTCCGCTCACCCCATCCGTAAGGTCCCGGGTGTCCGACACTGGGACACTCGTGCCCCCAAGGCCCTGAGGGGACTGGGACAGGGACATCCCCGTCCCTGGGGGGTCCGGGACTGGGACACCCAAAGCCCCGAGGGGACAGATACTCCGCAGCTCGGAAAGTTGTCCCTGGCTGTGGGACATTCCCAGGGAGAGCTGGGGTACCCCAACAGACCGGGAATGGGGGGGAACACCCCATCCCCAAGGCCCGGGAACGGCGTGGGGAGAGCTGGGATGTTCCCGTGCCAAGGATCCCGGGATACGGAGCCTGGAATCAGGAATGGGGGCGGTTATTCTTTTACAAATGGATTCAGGGTCACTCCCTCCTACAACCCCGTGGGTGGCAGCTCTTCCCTCCCCATTCCCATGTTTTCCAGGCGTTGGGAGATGCTTGGATGCCCCACACGGGCTGTTCATCCCCATGGATGTGGGGATGTGGGTACCCCACATGCCCTGTTGAGGATCAGCCCCGTTTCAGTCATCCTGGGATCCTGGAGAGGCCTGGGATAACCCCTGGTGATCCCCCTGCTCCACAATCCCAGTGTATTGGGGGTTTTTTGGGAGATCTCTACAGTCCTGGGAGGGGTGTTGCAGGGATGGGGAGTCCTGGCTGGGATGTGACGTCAGCTCAGTCCTGTTCCCTGGGAAGAGTGGTTCTTTCCCTTTTCCACCTCCCTCCTAGCAAGGTTGGATGCTCAAGAGCCATTCCATAGTTTCTGGTTGCTTGGGTCAGCCCAACAGCCCCCAAATATTCCAGGAGGAGGCTGAGGTTATCCTGGGATCGCAGGACTGGGGGAGATGTGGGGCACCCCATGGCTCTGTGATATTCCCAGCTGGTGTGGGAATATCCCTTTCTTCCTTATCTCCATAGCTACTCATGACCTTGAGCTGAATATCCCAGGATCAGGAATCCTTTCCCGCCACTCAGATCCCACAGTTCGGGTGGGACACGAAGCCCCTCACCCCTCAGGGATGGGAGCCTGTTCTTGGCACACCTGGAGCACCAACAGCAGCTGGGAAGGGGCTTTCAATCCATGCTCCCATCCCTGAAACCTGCCATGTTCTGGATCAGCCTTCCAGCCTCTTCTAGGAGCACTGGGAATTTGCTGAGTGGCTCCACACCTTCTATTTTTGGGCAAATGCTCAGACATGGTTCCTTCCTTCTGTGGAAAGGTCCTTTTTTGGCAACACAGGACCTGATTCTCTTCCCTTTCCTGAATTTGAATCCTTGGCTGGAGCAGATGGGAGGCGCATCCTCCTGATCCTGCATGGATTCTGTCCCGCCCTGGACCTGCACAGGATCAGGTGCTGAGCCCTGTCCAGCTCAGCCTTGGCACTTAAATCCAGCCTAAATAAACCCCAAACTGACTGCCAGCCCTCCTGAACACCTCCTGCATGGAAAAATCCTGGATTTCTGGAGTTTTCTCCCCGTTTGACACCTGTTGAGGTCCTATTTATAGAGCTCCAGCAGCAGCCCTTACATAACCATTGAGAGAGGAATTTTCCCCCCCTCACTCCATTTCCTCCAGCCAGATTTGTTCCTTAGCTCCCGATTCTCTTCCAGAGTTTCCAGGTTTGTTTTCTCAGCTCCCAGTTCTCCTCTAGACTTGTCAGGTTTCATTCCTTACCTCCCTAGTTTTCCTGCAGAATTTCCAGGTTTCTTTTCTTACCTCCCACTTCCAGGGTTTTCAGTTACCTCCTGATTTTCTTCCAAACTTTTCAGGTTTCTTTTTTTTTTTTACTTCCAATTCTCTTCCAGAGTTTTCAGGAGTCATTCCTTCGTTTTCTCCGCGTTATTCCCTGCCCTGGTGTTTGTAAGCTTTGGATAGATGAAAAAGAAAGTCAAATACAGGTGGTTTGTGGTTTGTTCCTCTTGTCTTTCCGTCCACATTTTTCAGTGTTTTCATCAGACTCCTGGGATTAAGGGAATTGGAACAATCTGGGTTCTTAAATGGATCTTGATCCTCTCCTGGCTCAGCATTCCTGCTCTTGCCTTCAGCTGTAATTTTCCCAGTCACAGAAGGGTTTGGGATTTTTTTTATGGAGAGGTTCAGTTTTTAATATATGTTAAAAAAACCAGAGCAGAAATTCCGAGTATCCTGAGCCCCTTCATGTCATGGAGAATTTCGTGTTTGTGTGATTCATTAATTAATGGGATAACATTCCAAGGACCTGCTCAGGCTGGAGGAGTGGGCAGGCAAGTGTGAAGTGTAACAAAGACAAAATTCCAAGTGCAGCACCTGGAATGACATCCCAAGAGTCCAGCACAGGCTGGGATCTGTGAGGTTTGGGAGCAGCCTCGCTGAGAGGGAACTGGGGGAAGGCAAATCAGGTCCTGGGCTGCATCCACAGGGACATTGGGAGGGAGGGATGGGATCATCCCGCATCCCTGGAATCCTGTGTCCAGTTCTGGTCTCCACAAGTCAAGAAATTCACAGCCAGACTGGAGAGGATCCAAAGGAGATGGTCCAAGGGCTGGGGAGCCTGCCCTGTGAGGAAAGGCTGAAGGATTCAAGTCTCTTCTCCCTGAGAACCAGAGAAGCTGTGGCTGCCCCTGGATCCCTGGAAATGTCCAAGGCCAGGCTGGACAGGGCTTGGAGCAACCTGGGATAGTGGGAGGTGTCCCTGCCCATGGCTGGGGATGAAATGGGATGGGCTTTAAGGTCCTTTCCAACCCAAACCATCCCAGGATTCCATTCTATGATTCCATGAGAAGAGAAGGCTCAGGTGGAACCTCATTGGGGTTTTCCAGCCCTTAAAGGATGGATACAAAGAGGGTGGAGGGTCTCCTTTCCATGGAGAGGACAAGGAGCAGTGGGGAGAGGTTGCACTGGGAAGGTTCATCCCAATGGAAAAAAGACTTTTTTTTCTGGTGAGAACCATCATTCCCTGGAACCATCATTCCCTGGAACAGCCTCCCCTGGGATGTGGTGGAGTCCCTGGAGAGTTTCAGGATGTGGCTGCTCAAGGTGCTGAGCAACCTCATCTCGGGTCCTTTTCCCCCAGGAGATTGGACCAGATGATCTTTCCAGTTCCCTTCTACGGCTCTCATTCTCCAGAATTCCTTCCTTTTCCTTTATGCTTTTTGGGAACCAACAACCCAAGGAACACTCAGTTTTAGTGGTGTGAAATCCTTTAAAACGTGGTTGCCCAAAAGATTTTGGAAACAAAGCCTGGGAGAACCAGACCTGTTCTGGACATCGAACTGAACCCAGGAGCTCTCCCAGCTGGATGCAAGGATGATCCATTCTGGACACTTTGGAGATCTCGGGAATATTTGGAAATCTGGCCAGTGGCCTGTGGGTTGTGTTTGGCATCCTTGGCTGGATCCTCTGGCTTTTCCCATTTTCCCTCAGCCCCTCAGAGCCGTTTGTAGGGACCCAGGCACAGCTGCTTTCCCTCTTGGGAATTTCTCAGGCGTGGGCAGCCTGCCACGGAAGGGAAGGGTGGGATCTGCAGCGGCTGAACGCAGCTGGATGAACAAACAGGTTTTAAACCTCACTCTCAGCGATGCATTCCCAATCCTGCTTATCCAAACATTCCTGAGGGGCTCCAATTACATGAGTCCCAGACTTATTTTGTCCGGCTGTTGTGGAAAAGATGAAACTTTGAAGATGGGAGTCAAAGTCAATATTGACCTAAATGTCCTTCAGGATTCCTGCAGGGATCAGAAGTGGAAAGGGAGAGATTGAATCCTGCTGTTGTGGATGTTGAAAAACCAGGCAGGAGGGAAAATATTACCAAAGCCATCTTTAGAAAGCTTTAAAAGGCAGAGAAAAGGACACGTGCACAGCCCTGGGATGTTCACCACGGATGTGGTCCTTGAGAAAGAGGAGGATCCAAAGCCACGTTGGATTTGTTGGCTTTACACCCTGTAGTTATTCCGTTTCTATTTCCAAAAATAGGGCTTGAAGTAGAAATTCTGCTGCTGGTGGTAATGCCGATAATGTGGTGGTGTAACACACACCTCGTGGGATGGCCTTGCACTGGGATTTGTGGGAATGAAATCATGGATTGATGGGAAGAGGCAGCGTTGGTTGGGGCACCCTGAAAGCAGGACAGGCTGTTCACTGGTGCTGTTCCTTTTCCTGTTATCCTGACAGGAAGAACTGTAAGATACTCAAAGTGCTGCAGATAACCCTGGGGTGGATATTGGGATTAAATTAGCTTGGGAAAAAAGGGAACTGATACAGGAGCGTGGAATTGTGGAATGCTTTGGGTGGGAAGGGATCTCAAAGCCCATCCCAGTGTCAACCCCTGCCATGGGCAGGGACACCTTCCACTATCCCAGGCTGTTCCAAGCCCTGTCCAGCCTGGCCTTGGACACTTCCAGGGGCAGCCACAGCTTCTCTGGGAAGCCTGTTCAGTGCTCCATCATTCTCAAAGTAAAGAAGTTTTTCCTCATATCCAGCTGGAATTTCCTGTGTTTCAGTTTGTGCCCATTGTCCCTTCTCCTGTCACTGAGCAGTCCAGCCCCATTCCTCTCCACACCCACCCTTGAGATATAAATGGATTTATTTGGGGTTTCTGACAGTCATAAGAAAAAGGATGGTTTCAGGAGGCTCAAAACAATTTCATGTTCATGGAATCTTGGAATCGTTCAAGTTGGAAAAGGTCTCTCAGACCATCGAGTCCAACCATTCTCAGCCCTGCCAAGGCCACCACTGACCATGTCCCCAAGTGCCACATCCACAGGGCTTTGAAATCCCTCCAGGGATGGGGACTCCCCACTACCCTGGACAACCCTTTCCATGCAGGAATTTTCCCAATATCCACCCTGAGCCTCCCCTGGCCCAGCCTGAGGCCGTTCCCTCTCCTCCTGTCCCTGTTCCCTGCGAGCAGAGCCCGACCCCTCCGGCTGCTCCCTCCCGTCAGGGACTTGTGCAGAGCCACAAGGTCCCCCCCGAGCCTCCTTTTCTCCAGGGGGTTGCTGTGTCACATCGGGAAACACCTTCTTGTTTCATCCCCCGTCCTAATTACAGCTCGGGCAGGAGAGGTGTTCAATTAGGAATAGCTTGGAATTGTCAATCCAGGCCATCCAGCAGCTCCCTCAGAACTCATGGAGTGAATCACTGGTTAAAGGGAGAATTTAGCAGGGTGTTGGCAGGTCAGTGCCCAGCCAGCCGGTTTCTGTCCGATGGCTCAGCCCTTAATTAGGACTTTGCTTAATTATGTCCCTGTCATGGTGTTTCAGCCGGGAATCACTGAATCCACTGGGTTGGAAAAGCCCTCCAAGGCCACCGAGTCCAGGCTGTGCCCGATGCCCACCTTGTCCCCAGCCCAGAGCCCTGAGTGCCACCTCCAGGCATTCCTTGGACGCCTCCAGGGATGGGGCCTCCAAACCTCCCTGGGCAGCCCCTGCCTATGTTTAACAGCCCTTTCCATGAAGAAATTCCTGCTGATGTCCAACCTGAGCCTTATCTGGCACAGCTTGAGGCTGTTTCCTCTTGTCCTGTTGTTAAACTTCCTCCTGATTGTGGAACTTATTCCCTGAAAGTTTTATTGTTCCCATTTTTGCCCTCAGGACTAAGGAAAAGGAGCCTCCTTGTAAGTGCACCATCCCATCCATCTTTCCAGCTTTTCTCTGGAATCTTTAACTGGGAAAACAGGTGCTTTCCAGATCATATCCATCCATTTTAAAGCCATTTTCCATAACTTTACGACCTCTTCCCCATACATCTGTCTTGACTTGGTACATCATCCTGCTGCTTTCCATGTCCAGCACCAAGGAACTCCCAGCAGGAGCTGGTGAATTCCAGCTTTTCACAGGGATGGGGCCTCGCTGTGCTTCCCTGAGCCTTTTGGGGTTCAGCTCTGGGGAGATGGGCTTTGCTCACGGCAGGTGGATGTTCAGCAAATCCCAGGATTTTCCCATCTTCCTGCACCATCTAAAGGTTGCACCTGTGGAACGGGCTCGTGGCTGGGGCAAAACCAGCTGCAAATCTCTCCTGAATTTCAGCAGGAGCTGTGAATCATCCGATGAGTCCTAATTAAATGGAAATGCAGCTCTTTATTGGAGCCATGGAATTTGTCTGCTGAAGGAACTCACCGGAATTAACTCTTGAACGGATCCAGCTTTTTCAGCTCTTTTCCTTAAAAAGACAGAACTGGGGGAATCTTTTCTGAAGGCCCAGTGATGAGCAAGAGTTGGAAGAGACCTTACAGATCATCCAGTGCCACCCCCTGCCGTGGGCAGGGACACTTCCTGCTATCCCAGGGTGCTCCAAGCCCTGTCCAGCCTGGCCTTGGACGCTTCCAGGGATGTGTGATCCCTTTGATCCCTTCCTGCTGAAACTTAACTGGGGATTTTCTGGCAGTGAAGGCCTCCTGGGTGGTGTTTTTTAATTTATTTTCTTGGAATTCCACCTCTTACTCTTTAGCTTATTGGCTTTATATAAAACTCACCCTTATTCTCCTCTCTTCCCTCTGGAAAATTCTCTTGGCAAGTGTTAGAACTAGAGGGAAATAAAACCTATATTTAATAGAAATTTGAACTCCGAATTCCTTAACACCTTTTAAATTAGGACATGGAATATCCCCCTCTCCCGTGCCCCACCATCCATGTCCCCACTACAGATTTTTCCCTTAATTCCTTAACTTTCTTCCCCTCTTTTTCAGCCAGTGCTTATTAATTTTCTAAGTGGGAATTGCTGCGAGACACAATTACTCCTGGAAACAACCCAAATCTGTCAAAACTTTGTCTGAACCCTGGAGAGCAGCTTAATTTTGGACCAGGGTTGGACATGATTAAGCAAAGCTGCTGGTGCTGAGCTCAAGTTCATTATTTGGTCTGGACTAATCATTTATTTCACTTTTCCTGTAGGAAGAAAGCCTCATGCCTTGTTTTTTTTTTGCAGTGTCAGATTCACTGCTGGGAATTAGAACAGAAGAGAACATGCTGGGTCCTAATTAGATGCTTCCCTGGCTCCTTTTCCATCCTAAAATCCATAAAAAGTCTGTGGGA
The DNA here is from genome assembly GCA_013399875.1 of Gymnorhina tibicen. Classification (NCBI taxonomy): domain Eukaryota; kingdom Metazoa; phylum Chordata; class Aves; order Passeriformes; family Artamidae; genus Gymnorhina; species Gymnorhina tibicen. The sequence goes on along the minus strand of VXAZ01004080.1, from coordinate 134,249 downwards.
GCAGGTGGGAGGTGAAGGTCACTGATTTGTTTGGGTTTGTTTTGGTCAATTGTCAGCCAAGACCTCGATTTCTGTTGTCCAAGAATATTCCTGGTTAGGTTTTCCTTGGCTGAATCCATCTTTTTGTGTATTCTGGTTGAGAGCTGAGCTGGAGTTGTCCTCCCTGCTTTTATTTCCATTGATTTTTAGGGAAGAGGGTGGGCAGGCAGAGGGATTCCCTTTGGGAACGGCTGCATCTGCCTGTAGGATCCCAGCTGGATTCCCTGCTCCTGCCCAGTGCACTGCCTTTATTTAGGAGCAGATTTTCCCTGTTCTAGCAGACCTGTGTCACTTAAATGTTTAGTGACAAAGTCTTCTTGAGATCCAAGGAAGACACGGAGAGGTTTCTGTAGGAGGGAAAGCAAATCCTGAATTTTTTTCTGTGTTGGGCAGCTTTAAATACAAACATTTGGAATTGTTTCCTGAGTGAAATTGCAGTGAAAATTCATTCCAAACAGAATGAAAGAAGGGGGATTTTATCAAACACCTCAGAGGCAGCTGTCGTGGAAGGTTTGCCGTGTGGTCCAGGGGTGGAGTGGACAGGAATGAGATGGTGACACACAGATTGTCCCTTTTCCAGCTCGGAGAGTGGATCTGTCCTTACAGAACCGTTTCCTCCCGCCGCAGAGGTGCTTCCCTACGGATTCTTGGCGAACCACCCCAGCGGGTGCATTCCTGACCTTGGGACACAACCTGAGCTCTGATGGAGCCGTTTTCCCTTCTCCTCCTCCCGCAGGCCAGCGGTGCCCCCCGGCCAGGAGCGGCCATCGCTGCGTGGCCGACAGTTCCAACCTCTACGTGTTCGGAGGGTACAATCCCGACTACGATGAGTCCGGAGGGCCGGAGAACGAGGACTACCCCCTCTTCAGGGAGCTCTGGAGGTACAACTTCGCCACGGACACCTGGCATCAGATGGGCACCGAAGGCTACATGCCCAGGGAACTGGCCTCCATGTCACGTACGTATGGAAATCCAACTCCTTGTGTGTGTGCCTATTCCTGGAGCTATTTTAATCCTGGCTATTTTAATCCACGCAAAACCAGGCAAGAACTGGAAATCTGGATCCTGCTTTTCCAAGTAGGTCCTGAGGTTGGGTTGGGTTTGTGATTTTTCTTTCCCTTTCTGCTCGAGTGAGGCAGAGGGAAAGAAAAAATGGGAAAGCAAGAGGTATTTTCCAGGTTATTTACCTTGCTGGCTGCAAGGCACCTGTGCTTTCAGCAGGAAGGTGCTTTGTGCAGACATCTCAAAGCATCCAAAAATAGATGTCTTTGTTCGCTTTTCAAAGCAGACCTTTGGTTACCATGGTTTTAGTTGGGATCCTTTCTCTTTTCGAGCATCTCGAAGCCGTAAATGCGCGGGGTGGATTGTAGGGAATTTGAACAGCACTGAGCGCTGCTGTCTCCAGAGCACGGAAACATGGAATGGTTTGGGTTGGAAGGGAGCTTAAAGCTCATCCAATTCCATGCCAGGGGCAGGGACACCTTCCCTACAGGAGGTTGCTCCAAGCCTGGTCCAACCCGGCTTGGAACGGCCTGGAAAAACCGTTCTGTTCCACCGATCTCACAGCAGTGAGTGCCCCTGGTTTTTTCTCTCTCTCCCAGTTGTTTTGCATGGCAACAACCTCCTGGTTTTTGGGGGCACCGGGATCCCTTTTGGAGAGAGCAACGGGAACGACGTCCACGTGTGCAACGTCAAGTACAAGAGATGGGCTCTGCTCAGCTGCCGCGGCAAGAAACCCAACCGCATCTATGGCCAGGTAGGGAGGACAAGGAAGCCCTGAGTGGCTCAGAAGGGGGCCAGAGCACCAAAATCTCTTCTCTGCTCCTCACCAGAGTCGTTCTCTCTGTATAAAAGCCCAAGGAAAAGCAGGTATCCTTCTTAAAGAAATAAATACCTTGGTTCTTGGAGATTTCAAAGGAAAGGTTTTCTCCTAGTTAGAAAGGCCAGAATTTGTTTGCTGAATACCTGGTGCAGCTGAATGAAAAAAATCTGATTTAAGGAGTGGTTGGCAGTCAAAAACCTTCAAAACCCAAAAATCTAAATGAAAATTTGTAGGGTTTCTTTATAGTAGAATAACACCTTTTAAGACTTTCCGTGATGTGGATGAACAGGGAAGACAAAGAAATGGATTCACGCTCACAGCAGCACTGAGCCCTTTTGCTGGTGCACATCTGCTTTGGAAGAGCAGGAATTCCCTCTTTCCCAGCCCCAGGTGTCCCAAGTCCTTTCTAACTGGTTTCTCTGCCAGGCCATGGCCATCATCAATGGGTGTCTGTACGTGTTTGGAGGAACAACTGGGTACATCTACAGCACCGACCTCCACAAGCTGGACCTCAACACTCGGGAATGGATCCAGCTGAAGCCAAACAATATGTCCTGTGACATGCCAGAGGAGAGGTGAGCACCTGGGCAGCCTCAGGGAGCTTTGTTTTTTGGGAGGCAGGGAATGGGAAGCTTTGGGAAACCTTGCTCTGGTTGGCATTTCCAGCCCTCCTTTCCCTGGGAGTCGTTGTGGCATTGGAAGGAAGGATTTTGGTCACTCTCATCCGTGGTTTGGCGTCCAGCTGAGAACAGGGAATTGGGAATGCAGGAATCCCAGACTGGTTTGGGTGGGAAGGAGCCTTGAAGCAAATCCAATTCCACCCCCTGCCGTGGGCAGGGACACCTCCCACTCTTCCAGGTTGCTCCAAGCCCCATCCAGCCTGGCCTTGGTCACTTCCAGGGACCATCTTCAAAGGGGCTGGAATATTGATGGCTGTCCTGGTGTTCCATAATCATTGCACTTAATTATTTAATAATTGCTCTGCAATCAGAAAATGCCTCTCAGACTTCTGAGGTGCTGCTTGGAGGGCTCAGGAAAATTTCCACCTGAATGCTCCCAGCCTGAGGGACTGGTGCAGCATAGCCAGGCTTGGGACTTTCTGCTCAAATCCCTGGAATTTGGTGGTGTTTTCCAGAAGGTTTTTTGTTGTTGCTAATTGTGCTGCTGGATGTTTTTTGCTCCTTTAGGTACAGACACGAAATTGCTCATGACGGTCAACGGATTTATATCCTGGGAGGTGGGACTTCCTGGACAGCTTATTCCTTGGATAAGGTGAGGTGTTTGGAACCCTGGAGAGGGGATTTTCCACACTTGAGGTATAACCAGCACAGCCTCTTCATCTGGCTTTGCCTGGAGAGCCTGGTTAAAAAAAAAAATAATAATTAGATAATTGGGAGCAGCTTGTTCTCCTGTTTCTGGATTTGCCACAGATTGTCCTGGTGACGAATCTGTGGTCACTTTAAATAGTGCTCTGCTTCCAAAAAAGTGGGATCTGCAGCACTTAATGTGACATTTTATCTCTCCATTGTTCCATTTCTCCGTGCATGCAGTAGGAGAAAGGTATTTCTAAATCCTTCTGAGAACTCGAGGGTGTGGATTTTAATTGGTCCAGCTCTTTTAAAAAGCAATATTCTTTTTTTTTTTTTAATTCAGCTGTAGGGCTGAAATAGCAAAGCTGGGATGGAGCTTGGAAGGTGATTTTAGACCTGCTTAGTCACTGGCTGGGATCAGCTATTTTTGGGTTTACACTTAATGAAAGAAAAGGGGTTATTTATAGTGGGTCAGAGCCTGTGGCTGCCTCATCCTGCTGCTGGCAGAGCCAGGAGGATCTCATGGCTCCTCTTTTTCCCTCCAGATCCACGCCTACAACCTGGAAACCAACACCTGGGAGGAGATCACCACAAAACCTCACGAGAAAGTCGGTGAGTTTGGAATTTCCCATCTTTCCCTGTAAACCAGAGTGGCCAAGGTGCTCGAAGGTGCAGTTTTCTTGTTCAATATGTGACTTAGTGCTGGCTTTGAGATCCTGCTGGTGCTTCAACCCTGAGGATTAACCCATCCAAGGGAATTTGGCAGTCTGGCTTCCTTCCCTCCCTGCTTGGGGAAGGTGACAGCGCCTGGATCTGCTCCCAGAGGATCCGGATCATCCCGGCTCCCTTTGAGGCCCTGGGCTTTCCCTGGAATCTCACAGCTGCTTTTCACCAAGCCAGATTTGAGACTCTGGGGAACAAGATTCCAGCCCATTTCTTCCTTCCCTGGAGAGGAGTTAGGAATCAAACCTGAAACAGCTGCTTAAAATTACACCTTTTATACCTGGGACTGCAGGAAACCTCTTAAAAATTAAACTCCATGATTAAATGTTGAGACGAAATCACCACTTGCACAAGCACTTTAAAGCAACTGTTGTTGATATATATTTTTAAATTTATTCTCCCCAGGCTTCCCAGCAGCCAGAAGATGCCACAGCTGTGTCCAGATCAAAAATGGTAAGATTTGCCTCTGGAAAATGGGTGTATCTTGTACAACCAAACAGTGGAGAGTTGGAGAGAGCTGCAGGGAACACGTGGCTTTTCTGGAAGAGGATTTTTTCCTCACTGACAGGCCTTAAGCTGCCCAGCTGGCACCACTCTTCTGCACTGAAAAAACAGTTACAATCTTGATCCCTCTTTTCCAAACTCTTCGGGTCAGGGGCTGAATGCTCTGTGTTGAAAGGTGGAATGAAATGCTGGGTTGTATTTCCTAGGAGTGTTAATTGTGCCAATAAAAGTAAGGCAGGAGCTGGGGGATGCTTCCAGTCCCCTTCCCGAGCATGATTTGGCAGCCTCTGAGTTGAGAACTTGGGCAAATCCGGGAGCAAGGCAGGACGAGGAGCTGGAGCTGCTCCCTGTGGGTTTAAAATCCCTGGAATCTGATCAAACCCAGGTGTCTGAGAACTCAGACTGGCTGGGGCTTAACACAGCTACAAAAAGAGGGAATGCACTCCTGCTTCCAGTGGCATTTAGCCCTGAGTCTGTCATGGTGGGGTTGGGATCATAGGCAGCCTGGGAAGTGGGACATGAGCCAGAAATCCACCCTGATCCCCCAGTGTGGGCAGCAGGAAAGGGGGGGATTCTGCCCCTCTCAGGTTCTGCCCCCACCTGCAGAGCTGCCCCAGCCCTGAGGACACAGCAGCAGGACCTGGAGCTGCTGGAGAGGCCCCAGAGCTGCTCCCAGGGCTGGAGCCCCTCTGTTCTGGAGCCAGGCTGGGAGAGCTGGGGGTGCTCACCTGGAGAAGAAAAGGCTCCAAGGAGACCTCAGAGCCCCTGCCAGGGCCTAAAGGGGCTCCAGGAGAGCTGCAGAGGGACTGGGGACAAGGCCTGGAGGGACAGGACACAGGGAATGGCTTCCCAGTGCCAGAGGGCAGGGATGGATGGGATCTTGGGAAGGAATTCCTGGCTGGGAGGGTGGGGAGGGACTGGAATGGAATTCCCAGAGGAGCTGTGGCTGCCCCTGGATCCCTGGAAGTGTCCAAGGCCAGGTTGGACAGGGCTTGGAGCAGCCTGGGATAGGGGAAGGTGTCCCTGCCCATTGTGTTGAAATTGGATGGGCATTGAGGTCCCTTCCCACCAAACCATCCTGTGATTCTCTAAGTGGCCTCTGCTTGTGCTGTGGCTGATTGGGGAGGTCCCTGAGAGCTTGTGTTGAGGTCAAACAGTTACTGATCCCAAAACTGTGCTGGGAAGGTGATCCCTGACCTCTGTCCCCGCAGTTGCTGGCCGGGGGCTGGCTGGGCCTGGCCACTCCCCGCCTCTCCTCTCTTGCAGATGTGTTCGTTTGCGGAGGCTACAACGGAGAGGTGATTCTGGGAGATGTTTGGAAGCTGAACCTCCAAACTTTCCAGTGGGTCAAGCTCCCAGCTGCGATGCCAGAGCCTGTGTACTTCCACTGTGCTGCTGTCACCCCAGTAAGTGACTCGTTTTGTTCCTCTGGAGCTGGGATCGCTCATCCCAGCACTCTGACGTTGGTGTGAGCTGTAAATAGAGCTGATGTTCCCAAGGAAGTGACCTCCACTGGATGCAGCAGCTTTTGGGAGGCTCTTAACTCCTGCTGCTGTTTGAAGAGTGGTGCCACACTGTGGATTTTGCTTCCTGAAAGAAACGATGCAGAATTTTAGCTTTTCAGCTCCATGTGGGAACTGCAGTTCCTGCTCGTGGAAGGAAAAAAAGAAAAGCACAAATAATCCCTTAGTAAAGTGATTTTATCCTGCTGAGAACAGCCTGAGGTGAAAGGTTAGATGAGCCTGTTTCCAACCCTTTGGAACCCACCAAGGAATATTGGTATTGCCAGAGCTTTTGGCCAGAAGTAGAAGTCTGGAGACCTGGGATTGATAATTAACAGGCAGCAAGAAATGCCTTTGGCTGTTCCTTCACCTCCTCCTCTCCTGAGGGCAGAGATCACATTCCTTGGTGTCACTTAGTTTGGAGACTGTTAAAAATGCAGCTTTTCCTGGGAAGCCTGATAAAGGTGTTTCCCAGGCAGCTCAGTGAGTGTCTGGACAGCAGGAATGCCCTTTCTTTGCCAGCTTTTGGGAAAAAAAAGCCACTCAGCAGCTGAGTTTTTCCTCTCTGTTTTCCTGTCATCGCTTCAGCAGGGTTGTGCTGAGCCAAGGGAATGCGGGAGGGCTGTGTGAGGTGGGTGTAGTTTAAAAAATACATTATTTTTAGCTGAAACATGAGTGTAGCTCTGTGCTACTTTATTAACAAGTTTGCCACATTCCTAAAAATGGATTTCTTGGGATAGAAATCACCTGAAATTCAGAGCAGAGCACTCTGAGGTGCTGGAGATGTGGTTTAGGACGAGACATGGCCCCTCCAGCAGTGATTCCTCCCTCGAGTCAGAGGATCCCAGAGCGAGTGGCTGAGGCAGTGACACCTCTGGCTGAAGGAACCTCAGCAGCTGGGAATGGGGACAGCCCAATCCTGCTGCTCCTGGCTCTGTAACTCCTGTCCCCCTTTCCCCACACCTAGGCTGGCTGCATGTACGTCCACGGAGGGGTGGTCAACATCCACGAAAACAAACGGACTGGCTCCCTGTTCAAAATGTGGCTGGTGGTGCCCAGCCTGCTGGAACTGTGCTGGGAGAAGCTCCTGGAATCTTTCCCTCACCTAGCAACTCTCTCCAGATCCCAGCTTTTGCACCTTGGACTGACGCAGGGACTCGTTGAGCGACTAAAATGAGAACATCTCCCACTTCTGGCCAAGACTCACCACGCTGAAGAATTCCCCCTCCCACCCCCCTATTTATGGATTCCATGGATGGTCTTGCTAAGAACATGGAGGAACCTGCTCAAGGCCTTACTCAGCAAATACATCGATGCCTTTCAAGACATGTTGTTACTGTTAGTCATTGAAACAAATCCCCTTTTTATTTATGGAGCTCTAAGTTACACCATTAATCAAAAAGTATTTTCTGAGACTAGAAGCAGCCCACCATCAACCTGTCATCAGCACATGCTTGCAAATTAATTGGGGAGCTTAATGAGTTCCTGAATGTGTGAGGCTGTACTTACACGTGGCACCTTCGCCTTGGTATTTTCACCCTTGTATCCAACGAGGAACATTTGATGCAGAACAGCCACCAAACCTGTTCTTTTGCTTTGGATAACCCATCCCTCCCGCCCAGCTGAGCTCCCCCTCTCTCCAAACCCACCAGTTCCTCCAGCCTTGCATGTGTTCCATGGGCATGTTCCTATCCCTGAGCTTCCGGAGACGGCTGGAACGTCGCCCGGGGCAGCGAGCGAAGCTTGGCCCGTGCAGCTTCCCCTGGTGCAGTGTCTGTGTTCTCCCCTTTTCATATTGAAAGGTTTGCTTGGAAGACTGGGAAAAAGTTGCTACTTAAGGGACTACCGTGTAGTTTACAGGGGGTGGGGAGGGAAAAGGTTTTCCTGAAGCTTTTTTAACCTTTTCTGCTCACTTTGCACCCGGAACGAGCTACAGCAAAAACTCACCCTGTAGATTTCAGAGCTCTCTTAACCTGCTCACCCAAGTCCTGGTTATCAGCATTTCCCAGCTTTTGGTTTTCCTTCCTCCCACACGTCCCAAATTGGCCTTTTTCTTGTTGCTGCATGTTCCCCTGAGGGTGGGAGATGTGATTTAAAGCCATGTTGGGGAGTGGCTTTGTGGATCGCTCCGCCCAGGAAATACAGCATCCAAAAAAGGGGAGAGGGAACATCTCTCCCTCCTGCTGGGAACAGGGATTGTCTCTGCACAGGCAGGACTGGAAGGGGTGTCTCTGGTCCTCTTGTGCTCTTTACACTGAATTTAAGTGGCCACTGAACTCTGAGCAGCTCCAGGCATGAGGTTTGTGCAAAATCCTTTTCAGTTGGAGCCCATTTTTTAAGTGCCTTTTGTTTTTAAAATCAGCTTTTCCCAATGCTTTCCTCTTCATCAAAGGCAGAGGTTACACTCTGGGGTTTTAGTTTCTTTTTAAGAGATTGCATTTATGTTTAAATAAACCATAGCATTGTCTTCATGTTGTTAATCCAAAGGCGCTGCCTGCTGGAGTCACTGCCCCTCACTTAGGGAACCCACCCCTTGTCCCAAAATTAAGCTTCCCCTGGTCTTGGGAATAGATTGTCCTCTTTTCTCCAGCCTCAGTTGCTGCTTTTTTTTCCTCCAAGGCTCAGAAGAACAAATGCTGGGCATCACAGCTAAGGCTTTCTCAGGTGCTTGGACCACAGGAACTGGTGGGAGCTGCTTGGAGCTCTGGTGTCTCCATCCCCTGCACTGCACCTTCACAGCAATTGTGCATTTCAACCCCTTCCCAGCTTCCCTGGCTGCTGAATCCAGACCCTGCTGGCAGCTCTGGGCTGGGGAAGGGTTCCCTGCTCTCCCGCCCTGGCTTGTAGCAACCTGCAGGACCATTTCTCCATCTCCTTCTTCCATCTCACACTCGGGGGCTGGATATCCACACTTCCCATCTTTGCCTTCTGGGACCTTTGTCCTGGAGCAGCCTGGTCACCCCTGTGCTGGTTTTTCCCTTACCTGCTTTAAAGAGCATCTCCTTTCATCCCCCAGGTGATACCGGAGCCACCCAAGCCTGGATCTCTGAGCAAGCACATTCCTTAGGTTCTTAGGTTTTCCTTACTCTGGAAGTCTCTGGAGCTTTCTCTGAGGTCATCACAAAGCCTGTCTTGATGATTTTGGAGCAGTGTTGGGACTCTGGAGAGGTCTCAGCTGGCTGGAAGCTGGTCCTGATTTTCAGGGGATGACTCTGGGAACCACGGGGCTGTCAGCCTCACTTCAGTGCCTGGTAAAATCCTGGAACAGATTATTCTGGGAGGTATCAAAGAACCCCTGGAGGACAGCACAGATATTGCTCACAGCCAGCACAGCTTCAGGAGGAGAAAGTCCTGCTTGGCACACCCTGATTTCCTTCTGCAACAGCATAACCCACCTGGGTGATCCAGGAAAGCCAGGAGATGGAATCTTCAGGCTTCAGCAAAGTGCAGCCAGGACAGGCTGGGAAAGGAAAGGCTGGGGGGCAGCCGTGGGAAGGGACCTGGGGGTGCTGGTTGATGGAAAGTTGGATCTGAGTCAGCAGTGCCCTGGAGCCTGGAGGGACATCCCTGTCCTGGGGGCATCAGGGACAGCAGCAAGGGGGGGATTGTCCTGCTCTGTCAGGCACTGCCCAGGCTGCCCAGGGAATGGGCACGGCCCCAAGGCTGCCAGAGCTCCAGGAGTGTGTGGACAATGCTCTCAGGCACAGGGTGGGATTGTTGGGGTATCCTGGGCAGGGCCAGGGGTTGGACTTGATCCCTGTGGATCCCTCCACCCCCAGCCCACAGGAGCAACACTAAGAAAACCACAAAGGTCCAGGGCCTTCACTTGCTGATAAAAGCAATGCAAGCATCACCCACTGATGGATTCCCAGGGGCCTTTCTCATTCCTTAACCTCCACTGGCTGCTGCATGAGGGGCACAAGATCTTGAAGAAGGCTGCTCTTGCTGAAAAAATTACTTGGTTTAAGCACTTGAGCTCACAGCTCCTGCTGAGGGGTGGCTTTAATTGCTGCTGGGCTACTGCCTGTGGATAAAAGCTTTAATTAGAATTCCCTAAGGGAGAGGGAAAGGATCCAGCAGCTGCAGCAGATGATGGAAAGGGGATAAGAGCATCCACAGTGCTGCCTGGGATGGGGCAGGATGTAAGGGGACAGGGAAAGCCAGCTCAGAACACAGAACTCCCAAGCATCCCTCACCCCAGGAGAGATGGTTTTTGTTTAACCCCAATAAGATGATGGCACTGAGCAGCTTCTCCTACAACTTCTGCCCTCCCATCTCATCCCCTTTTCCATCCTTCCCTGTCCTGCCATCAGCAGCTCCAGCTCCTCACCCAGGCGTGCTCCCAAATGTCCCAGACTAATGACAGCAGGATTGTCCGTGCTAGGAGAACAAAAAGGCTTAAATAAAGCAGCTTCATTAATCCCTAACGAGCTGCTGCCTTCCCTGGCAAGGAGGGTGATCCCTGGCTGCTTCCTGCCTCGCTCAGGGCTGTCCATCCTTTCAGAGTCCAACATTCCCGTGACAGCACTCCCTGGTTTTTATGCTGAAGCACATCCCGATGGAGCAGGGGAAAGAGAAGAGGCTCCAGAGCCTCCTTGCCTGTGTTAATGGATCTGTCAGTCATCTTGCTTTGGGGTTGTTTTTGTTTTTAAGAATAATAAATCAATCCAAGCCCCCACTTGGTCCTCTCACCACACCCACCAGCATTTCCCTGCATGGAGGGAGATGTCCCCAGCCTGTCACAAGACCAGGAGCATCCCTGACCCTCCCTTCTCAGGAGCCTGGTAAAGACCTCGAAGCCAGGAGGACCCAGGACAGTCAGACAAGACCAGGCTGGAAAGGAGCTGGAGCTTTGGGAGGGTCATGGAGAAAGCTGGAGCCCATAGCCACCCCGCTGGCTCTGTCCCTGGGGTGAGGTGACAGAGGACAGGGAATGGTGGCCACAGAGGCACCCAGGCCGGTGACTGAGGCTCATTTAAGGAGAAACAAACTTGTTTCTGATTTGTACAAAACTGCTTTAATGACAAAACAGCTGAAAATACCTTTGGGTGCATTTCTGGTGCCATCAAACATCCTTGTGCGATTCCCAGGCCCGAGTCCCTCCCAGGCCCGGGAGGATGAGGGACTTTCTCAGGCACCTTCTCCCAGTGCAGCACATCCCCAGGGAGGGGTCTGTCCTCAAGACGCACAGAAATCCCCTTCAAGACCCTCCACTGAGGACAATTTTCCTTCCAGCCACTCAGGTGTGGGCTGGAGATCCCTCTGTGATGTGCTCTGGCTTTGAGGCTCCTTGTTTCGGGAGCAATTCCATTGCCACCACCCTTCCCATCCCTGAAGCCCCACGGGAGGAGCCCAGCAGCAGCAGGAGCTTCAGGAAATGGCATTTCCAGACCGGAGCCAGCCCGGCCAAGTCCCTGAGACACTGGAAAAGATCTTGACAGGTGCTGATCCCAACGAGGGGGTTGGAGAAAGGAGAATCCAAACCTCAGCAGCCGCTGGGCGAGGGGGCGAAGAAATACACGGCCAGGAGGATGAAGTAAACCATCACCAGCACCGTGCCTGGGGCGGACAGAGAGGGTTGGAGGGAGTTACTCCCTGGAGCAAGGAGGGACTTGGGTTTAAGACCTGGTGTGGTCTGGATTAGCCCCCTGTCGAGGACTTTCGTGGTCCTCTGCAAAATGTCCACTAAAGGGAGTTTAAACCCTTTTAAAGGGGGAAATGGGAGTGATCCCCCTTGGAGCTGCTCTAGGGGGACAGCCCCAAGATGGTCAACCAAGCCCCCAGGATTGCTCGGGTCACCACAGGCCAAGAGCCCCAACAAGCAGATAACCCCAGGGGCTGGACCCAGGAGCCCCCCATCCCACAGCCCAGGGAATATAGGGATACTTCCAAGTCCCACAGCAGCCCTGTGGGGGGTGGTCACCTTGGAAATAGTCACATTTGCCATCCATGAAGATGTAGTTCATGAGCACCACGCTGAACATGCTGGCGTAGACGTGGAGGTCGCTGAAGACGAGCGTGAAGTTGGTCGGCTGCGAGGGAGAGGATTTGGGGTTTATGGCCAACCAGAACAACCCCACTCTGACTCTGGGGACTTGCATGTCACCCCTTAAACCCTCTCTGCCACACATCCCCAGGGTGGGGACAGCACCAGGAGACATCTGACCCCACTTCTCCTGCACTGAGCAGAGGGGAGACACTGGAAAGGGCAGCTGTGTCCTTTCCATGTCCCACCATGCCCGCAGCCCTGCTGCAGGAGGTCCCCCAGGGCTGTCCTGGGGCTACTCACATAGAAGATGGTGAAGAGCACCAGGATGGGGATCTGGAGCATGCAGACCTGCACCGCGATGCAGTTCCCGATCTCGATGCTGGGGAGGAAGGACAACTTAGGAGCTGCTGAGCACCAGGTCTCCAGCAGCCCTTGGGGTGAGAAAATCCCAAACCACAGAGCCCATCCCAGTTCTGACACCATTTTCTGGGCAAATAAGTCCTCTTGAAGACAAGCTGACAGGGATCTGACCCACCAGTGGCTGGGCAGCTCAATGTGGGCACCAAGGCACAGTGATGAGACTAGGACAGGGCACAGGGACCACCCCAGAACTCATCCTTGGAGCCATCTCACCTCAAGCTCAGGTTGTTCTGCAGGGCAAACTGGATGCCATTGACAATCTCTGGCAGCTCGGGCACCATTGCCAGCACGGTGACACCGATGAAGTACTGCGGGGAAGAGGTGACATCAGCCTGGCCTTGACCACATCCAAGCCCAGGCCAACTGTGCAGAGCATCTCAGCATCTTTCCCCCACTGCTTTTGGGGCTCCTACTGCAGCCAGGGCAGGTCCCCATCCCTGGAGGGCACATCTGAGTCCTTGGGGACACCCAGACCTGGCTCACCTGCGAGATGGTGGAGTTGGTGAGGATGGGGCTGATGTGCTCCGTGGCCAGGTCGGCACAGGCCGACATGCACAGGGTGGAGAGCAGGAGGATGACCAGGGCCTGCCAGCGGGACCAGTGGACCACAGCGCTGTGGTGGTGGCCAGGCACTGGGGAGAGAGCAGAGACGTGTGGGACACCCCAGAGCAGTGACAAGAGCCAGCCCCGCAGCCAGGACATTTGGGGACACTCACTGTGACAGTCGCTGATGTGGATGTCGTAGATGTGTGTGTGGGTTTTGAGGGTGAAGAAGAGCCCGATGAGGTAGGCAGCAGGGAGCAGGATGGACACCGTGTACACCAGGGGTCTGTGGGACACAGGTGACACTGTCAGTGCCACCGGGGGCTGGCATGGAGACCCCAGGGGACTTCCCCTGGGGATGGAGGAAATAGGGCACTGGATCATTGGGATGGAGAGGGGCATTGGGAGGTGCAGGAACATGACCAAACCCAGGAGGTGCCACCCCAGTGTGGGGACAGCCCTGTCCCCACCGCAGTGGACACTCACTGGACGTGGCTGTAGTAGAGGGTGCCATTGTTGTCCATCTGCAGAGAGAGCACCTGTCAACAGGGATACAGGGGGACAAGGGACAGCCCCACTGCCACCACCCAGCATGAGAGCACCAGAGGAGCTCGGAGCATCCCCAACCCCAGATTCCCCCTGTTGGGGGTCCAGGTCCCCACTCACCAGGTCAAAGTGACAGTTGTGGCAGAGATAGTGGCCCAGCGGGTTCTGGGTGACATTGTGGCACTCACCACAGACCAGCTTCCCGTACACCTTGGAGAAGAGCGTCGGGGCAAAGACACCTGTGACGACAGCAGGACATGGGGTGGGTGCCAACCCTGGTGGGACCCCCCCCCAAACCTGGGGACACCCCGTCCCCAGCTCACCTCCCACAGAGAGGAAGAGCAGGGCCGAGCTGACACCTGCGGAGCGGCTGTTGAACCGCTGCTCCTGGTGCCGGATGCCCCCGATCACCATGCACAGACCCTTGGGGATGGAGAAAACCCAAAAAAAAAAAAAAACCCCCATCAGGGCTTTGCTCANGCCCCGTGACCCACCGCCCGAGCCCTTGGGGATGGGAAAAACCCAAAAAAAAAAAAAAACCCCCATCAGTGCTTTGCTCACAGCACCCTCCCGGCTCTCAATGCCACCCATCTCACCGGCACAAAGAGGACGCAGCCCACCAGTGTCCCCGTCAACGCCGACTTGACCACCTCGGCGTAGCAGCGGTTGCCTTCACGCGAGCCCTTGATGAGGGCGGTGATGTAGAAGGTGAGCTCGGTGATGGAGCCGAACGTGGCGTTCACCACCGCTCCCACTGCAAAGTTGCTCTGGGCTGAGATGCTGGAGAGGAGGAAAAGGGTGTCAGCAGCACTGGAGTGTCCCCACCTTGCCACCAAGTGTCCCCCGTCACCGCTCACCTGGCAATGGCCATCCCGATGTAGTAGGAGAGGGGCATGATGGAGAGCAGGGCCAAGGTGAACTTGACGGCGGAGCCGGTCAGGTGGTTGGGGCTGTCCGCGTAGCCCAGCACCAGCGTCACCAGCACCAGTGGCAGCAGGTCTGGGGCCGCCAGTCAAGGACACAACAGAGAGGGGTGGGAGTTGGGGTCACTCCCCACCCTTCCCACTCCAGCTCCCAGAAGGATACTGACGGCGAAGACGTTGATGCCGTCCACGGCGTATTTGTAGTAGTAGGGGTTGGCGGCACGGTAGCAGCAGAGAATCACCTCCCCCTCCAGCGGCACCTCTGTCTGCAGAGGAACAAGAGGGTCACCCCCCACCCCAAAATCCACCCTGGAGCGGGGTGTGGGATCCTCACCCTGCCCAGAGTCACTCACCATCCTCAGGCGCCGGATGAGCACCCGCTCCGGGGGCAGCAGCAGGACACGGGAGGCGGCGCGGGCGCTCAGCTTGGCCACGGGGATGAGGACGATGAGGAGCCACGCGGTGACACACACGAGCCCGTGGGCCAGCGCCAGCACCGGGTAGCCCAGGCACAGCCACGCCACGGTGCTGGCACGGTGCTGTGAACGGGAGGTCACCTTCAGGGATTGACCCCCAAAACACCGAGCCCAGCGGAGGGGAGATGCCCATGGGCACCTTCCCCACCGCTCTGGGGGCCCTGGGGGTGATGTCACCGTGTCCAGCATGGGGCTCACCCAGTATCCAGTGCCCGCCCAGCACTGCGGGCGCCAGCGGCGCGGTGTGGGACCCCCGAGCAGGGCTGAGCTCTCCCCCGCGCCAGCCTCGCACGCCTGGTGGGATTTGGGGACCTGGGGAGAGGGGGGGATGTCAGGGTGTGCATAGGGCACCCCAAGCACCCCCCAGGGGATTCCCAAGGCACCCTTACCTCCACTTTCTGGATCACTTTGCCAAAGGGCCAAAGGAAATACCTGGCCAGGTCCCAGCAGAGCCGCCCTGTGGGGACATGACCATCACTGTCCCTTCCAGCTGCAGGGACATTCCATGGAGAAGGGACTCAGGAGTCCCCAACACCCATAAGTGCTGTTTTGAGCTCATCCAGCCCTTACATGGGGGTCCCAAATTTGGGACTCACCGTAAGGAGCCCCTATGACGGTGACAAACATCACGGCAGCCACGAGGACGTAGAGGAGCGAGAGCCACCAGCCAAAGAGCAGCAGGTAAAGGATATTCCCACACGTCAGCGTGGACCCTGGGGGAGGGAAAGCACCAGGTGGGACCACTGTCACCTGTAGCTGCCTAAATCTACACTAATGCCACCACCCAGGGTTGTCCCCAAGGCCACCCACCTCCAGAGCCTCGGATGACATTGAGGTCAGAGTAGAGCTCCTTGACAATCTCCGATCGGTCCTCCCAGGGCCGCGCCGTCACGTGGCTCTTCCACTTCTTGAAGCCAAACTGTGGAGAGAGGGGTTTTTTGGGAATAAGTGAAGAGGAAGAATAATAAAACCCATTACAGCCTTCCAGGAGCACCCATGGGTGCCCCCACCCACCTTGTAGTTGTTGGAGAGCTTGTTGGCCTCCACAGCGTTCTCGGCCGTCAGGGTGGTTTTCACCACGCAGCTCTCACACACCTCCTCCGAGTGCTGCTGGCAGCAGGTCGGGGTGGACATGGCTGTGGGTGACACACAGGGTCAGAGTAGGTGTGGGACCCCCCCAGAGCCCCATGTCCAGCCCACCCCACAGCCAACCTACCTGGGGGGACACGGGGACGGTGCAGGTGGCAGCCCAGGTCCCCCAGGTCACCCTGCACGTTGTTGATGGCAGCGCAGTGCCGGTCGCAGAGGGAGCCCCGGCGGGGCCCGTCGCTGTCACCGCGGGAATCCGGGACCTTGGGAACATCTGCGGGAGCGGTTGGAGTCACACTGGGGCCACGTCCCCGTACCCTGCCCGGGCTCAGCAGCGCAGGACACCCAAGCGCTGCCGTGCTGGGGTGTCACCTTGGTCCCCAAGCCCCGCAGGGGGGACACAGAGCTCCCAGGGTGGTACCCGGGAGATGTTCGGGAGGGGAGACCCCACCAGTGCCCGGGACACGGGAGGAAAATCCCGCTCGGTGCCCGGTGTGTGGCTCGGGTGGGCTGGCCCGGNGGTGCCCGTCCAACCCCGGACCCCCCCCCCCCAGCTCACCGGGCGTGTCCTGCGCGCAGCAGCGGCGGCGACGGCCGGGCTCAGCGTCACTGGCCATGGCGACAGCAGCAGGTGCAGGCCGGTGGTCCCGGTCCGGCCCGGCCCGCCGGAATTTAACGGGCGGGGCCGGACATGCGCGCCCCCGGGAGCCGCCCCCATCCCAGCGGGAGGGGCCGGGCCGCCCCCGCCGCGGGTGGGATGCACCTGGTAACGGTGCGCGGGGAGGGAGGGTCGGGAATAGGGGTGCGCTGGGATGGGGATGCGCGGGGAGCACGGTGCGCGGTGTTTCGGGGTGCACGGGCGAGAGGATGCAGAGATTGGGGTGTGCGGAGAGCACGGTGCGCGGTGTTTCGGGGTGCGCGGGTGAGAGGATGCAGAGATTGGGGTGTGCGGGGAGCACGGTGCGCGGTGTTTCGGGGTGCACGGGCGAGAGGATGCAGAGATTGGGGTGTGCGGGGAGCACGGTGCGCGGTGTTTCGGGGTGCACGGGTGAGAGGATGCAGAGATTGGGGTGTGCGGAGAGCACGGTGCGCGGTNAGCGCGGATCGAGATGCACGGGGTCCAGGGTGCGCGATGTTTCGGGGTGCAGAGAGCCCGGGGTACAAAGTGCTGGGGTGCGCGGTGTATTGGGGTGCAGAGAGACCAGGGCGCTCGGCGTATCGGGGTACACAGGTGAGAGGGTGCGGATATTGGGGTGCGCGGGGACCAGGGTGCACAGGGGTGTGGGGTGCGCGGGAATAGGGGGTGTGGTATATCGGGGTGCCCGGGAATTGGGGTGCGCGGTGTATGGGGGTTGCACAGGGAGAAGAATGAACAAGATCTGGGGTGTGCCGTGTATCGGGGTGCACGGGGATGTGGGGCGCAGAGGTAGGGCCTGCAGGAACAGGGGGGTGCGATGTATTGGGATACATGGGGAGCAGGGTCTGTGGTGCAGCGATCAGGGTGCACGGTGAATTGGAGTGCACGGGGTGTCAAGGGGCACAAGGACTGGGGTACACAGGAATCTGGGGTGCCCAGGTGTTCATGGTGAACGGGGGCATGCAGGGCTGCGTACTGGGAGTGGGGTGCACAGGGACTGAGGTGTGTGATATATTGGGGTGCACAGGGAGCAGGGTGCACGGTGTATGGGGCTGCACAGGGACTGGGGTGTGTGATATATTGGGGTGCACAGGGAGCAGACTGTGCCACATATTGGGGTACACAAGAACTGGGGTGTGTGATGTATTGGGGTGCACAGGGAGCAGACTGTGCTACACATTGGGGTACACAAGAACTGGGGTGTGTGATATATTGGGGTGCACAGGGAGCAGACTGTGCCACATATTGGGGTACACAAGAACTGGGGTGTGTGATGTATTGGGGTGCACAGGGAGCAAGGTGCACGGTGTATGGGGCTGCACAGAGACTGGGGTACACAATGTATCAGGGTGCACAGGGGCTGGGGGTCTGTGATGTGTTAGGGTGCACGAGGACTGGTGGGTGGCCTCTTGGGGTGCAGTGTATCAGGGTGCACAGGGACTGGGATGTGGGATGTATTGGGGTGCACAGGGATTGGGGTGTGATGTATTGGGGTGCACAGGGAGCAGAACGTACCTGGTGTATCAAGATGCACAGAGACTGGGGGTGATCTATTGGGGTGCAGTGTGTCAGGGCGTACAGGGACTGGGATGTGGGATGTATTGGGGTGCACAGGGAGCAGAACGTACCTGGTGTATCAAGATGCACAGAGACTGGGGGTGATCTATTGGGGTGCAGTGTGTCAGGGCGTACAGGGACTGGGATGTGGGATGTATTGGGGTGCACAGGGATTGGGGTGTGATGTATTGGGGTGCACAGGGAGCAGAACGTACCTGGTGTATCAAGATGCACAGAGACTGGGGGTGATCTATTGGGGTGCAGTGTGTCAGGGCGTATAGGGACTGGGATGTGTGATATATTGGGGTTCATGATGTATGGGGCTGCACAGGGACTGGGGTGTGTGATATATTGGGGTTCACGATGTATGGGGCTGCACAGGGACTGGGGTGTGTGATATATTGGGGTTCACGATGTATGGGGCTGCACAGGGACTGGGGTGTGTGATATACTGGGGTGCACAGGGAGCAGGGTGCACGGTGTATGGGGCTGCACAGGGACTGGGGTGTGTGATATATTGGGGTTCACGATGTATGGGGCTGCACAGGGACTGGGGTGTGTGATATACTGGGGTGCACAGGGAGCAGGGTGCACGGTGTATGGGGCTGCACAGGGACTGGGGTGTGTGATATATTGGGGTGCACGGGGAACAGAATGTACACGGTGTATTGGGGTGCACAGACTGAGGTACACAATGTGTTAGGGTACACAAGGACTGGTGGGTGATGTATTGGGGTGCAGGGTGTCAGGGCGTACAGGGACTGGGATGTGGGATGTATTGGGGTGCACAGGGATGGGTGTGTGATGTATTGGGATGCACAGGGATTGGGGCGTGATGGGAAGAGGGTGTGCAGGATCCTGGGTGTACCAGGGACCCCAAAAGTGTGCAGGGTCCTGGGGCTGTAGAGCCCGGGACCCCTGAGGATGCCCTGTGGGATGGGCTTTTCCTGAGAACCACCCAGTTTTTGGTGAAAGAAGAGATTTCTGCACTTCCAGTTTTTAGAACATGAGACTGATGGAGCTCATGGGGCTGTGCTGCCCTTGAGGGGTGGAGTTTTGGGGTAAAACCCAGCTAAATCTGGTTCTTGAACATTCCTCTTTGGTACATGGATGGACGTGGTGATGCTGAACCCAAGAAAAACTCCAAGTGTTGGATAAAACAAACTCATTTAATACAAGAACCAAATGAGCCATTTTGTAACCAGTTCCTTGAAAAAACCCAGGTCCCCCAGGGGAGAGAGGCAGACCAATACCAGTCAGTTCACACCAAAAACCAGCAAAGTTCCAAAAATTCCTCTTTCCCTCCCATCAGTAAAAAATACAGTACGATTCCATGTGTTTATGGTTCTAAATACACTTCTAAAACACACATTTACCAGAATTTACAACAAATTCTCCCCCTGCCCCTTAATAGAAATTTGACAGATATTGATTAATCCCTTCTTTGAAGCAAATCCAAGTGCTTTTCCCCCAAAAGGTACACTCCCAAAGCCTGTGGGCGTGTAAAGCCTGGTTTGCCACCAAGGTGCATAAAGCTCCCAAAATAGGTGATGATTAGTGAAAAAACCTGAAGGAAAATTCAATTCAAAAGCAAAGGCAAGTGAGAGTGGGTGGCAGTGAAGGTACCCAGGGGGTTCAGAGCTCACAAGGCCCCCTAAGAGGGGAGGCCACGCTGGTTTTGTACAAAAAATGAAGAGAAAAATTGAAAATATAAGTAAAACTCTTATTTGCTGAACTCAGCAAGTCAAACATGATTTCGTCCTTCCTTTTCAGCTGCAGCAACATCTCGGGGGGTCAGAAAACACAATTACACCAAAACTCAGGGATAAAATTAATTGGTTTTTATCATGCAGAATAAAATGGAGCAAAACTGAGTCTGAGCTTCCCAGACTTGGAATTTCTTGGCTCCTGAAGTTGTCCAAGTTGCTTCAGCCTTCCAGGTGTTGGATCACTCACAGCTGTGCACAGCCCTGGGGAGGCTGTTCCAGCTGCACCCTCGAAGGAGGTTTGGTTTAGCTTAGTCTGAGACCAGTGAAGCTCAGTTTAAACAGGACAGGTTGAGGTGAGGAGCAGGAAAGAGAACTCCTTGCCTGGAGTTCACTCACAGGAGCACTTCCATGGTGAAAAATTCTAAGTGATGCCTTGGCAAAATCCACGTGGGAATTACGGACACTTCCTCCCTCTGTCCACAAAGCTGAGCTTAAATTCTCCTATTTTGTAGTAAACCCATGTTTAAGTCAAAGTTCGTCCCCCGGAGCAGCATCGTCCTCCGGAGCCGTGTCCCGTTATTCCCCAAAGATCCACAGGACGTTGACTCCTGATAAACCCAGATTTACACGCCTGCAAAACCCAAAGGGATCAGAATTAGCCACTTTAATGAAAAAAGCTGCTGTTAATTCAATGTTAACATCATTAATTATCACCCCACTGTGGTGGATTTGGTCTGACACCGTCCCCACCTCATTCCCACGGGATACCTACCCCAACATCCCAGATTCCTTCGTCTTTATGATGTACAGGAACATCAGCAAGGTGTGGAACATGTTGTTCCTGCCCTGGAGCCACAGGAAGAGACACGGATTTAGAAATCAAAACGATTAAAAATCACAGAATTTTGCTAGTTTGGAACTTCCCCTCGGACTTTGCACCGGCTTTAAGGGGTGACATCAGTGACATCACCCACCAGGGATTGTGATTTGGGGTTTTACAATAAATTGGCAGAAAATTAATAAGAGGAAGCTCCTGCTTAGGAACTTCTGTCTCCTAAATAGATACCACAGGTAGTACTCAGCAGCAGAGGAAGTACCATGTGCTGGGCCAAGACCAAGGTGGACCAGCCTCCGTGTAAATGGACAAAAAATGGGTCTAGGATTTAAAAAGACCCCAAATCATCCTTGGAAAAATTCCTGACAGCAGGAGGAGAACAAAGCCCAGTACCTTGGGCAGGCTGTAGACGTGGCACTCGTAGATCAACTCGTAGTGGGGTGGGTTGATGCTGCTCTGGTAGATGCAGAACACGTTTTCGTTTGAAGTGTCTGAATTTAAAATATTAAAAAAAACCAGATTTCAGAGGTGCTGAGTTGATCCCAGAGGAAAAGAGCAGCTCCAGGCCAGCCCAGTACCTGGTTTATCCGGAGTCTGGATGAAGTGTTGGGAAGTGAAGGTTTTGCCATCAGGATACTTGGGATGAGGCGGGAGCCTGGAGTCCAGGTAAGTGCAGAACACGTGCATAAGGATCTGGGCAAACACAACCAAATTTCACTGGAACGGCCCCAAAACCCAGCAGCTTCCTCCTCATGATACCAGGAGTTCATCCCAGTCTTTGGTGGTTACAACGCTGGCTTAACCCCCCCCCAGGCTTAGGAGCAGCTTCGTGCCTAAATCACCAATTTTAGACTTGGCTGAGAAGGGCAGAGGAGCTCAAAAACCAGCTCTGCCCACCCCAAACGCAGCACAGAATCTTCTCCCTTTCCCTCGTGAAAATCACTGGAAAAGTCTGGGCTGGCCACGAGTCTTAGGAATGCCAAAATTGGGAAATAAAAGTCCTGGGATGAGCATCCAGAAAACCAGGTCACAGCTTGAGGGTTGTTTTAACCCTTTCTGGAGAGTTCTCAGTATTTTATGTGGGCAGCATCACTGAATTATCTGTGATCTGGTGCTTTCTGTGCTCCTTATACCCAACAGGATCTGTTTGACAGGGAAAATGGGAAGATTTGCTGGAAAAAAATGCCACAAATCTTAAAAAATCTGGGAGATGCCCCTTGGAGCTCGCAGCATCGTATTAGCCACAATTAACAAAAAAGTGAAATTATGTATTTGGAGGGGTTTTTTTACTAATAGCCTGAAATTGATGTCAAAACTCCTTTATTTGCACTTTTGAGCTGTTCCTGTTTATCAGGACACTCAGAGCTGCTCCATGGCTGGACACTTCCAAATATTTAACCATGTTCCCAACTGGAAAATCAAATCCTGTTTCAAGGTTGATTTTCTACTTCCACCAATGGAATCTCTTTATTTATGCAGCAGCAACGCTGCAAAGCTCTGAGGTTCTGATGTTCCCATGTTCCTCAAAGACTTCCTGGCTGCTCCCTCCAAACCCTATCCCAAAATCCAAGCAGCTTGAAGCTGTGGGATCCTGGAAACTCACCGAGGAGTCGGTGGGAAGGTCCGTGTCCCATTTCCGGCCCTTGAAATCCCCTCCTCCGTTCCATCGGAAGGAGCTCATGCATCCTCCCTGGGAAAGCTCTGGAAGCAACAACAGTTATTCACTTCCTGGGGGGCAGGATGTGTATCAAAACAGAGAGGGTTTCTGGTGTACAAAACAGGAAAAATTCAGCTCCTAAAGGCTTGGGAAGATGTTGATAAAAGGGTTGAAGTTATATGTTATCATCATTACAGGATGATTTTTGTTCGTGGATAATGAAAGGATCAAATCCTTTTGCACCCTGAGCAGGCAGGAGGAAATCATGGAATGGTTTGGGTTGGAAGGGAGCTTAAAGATCATCCAGTGCCACCCCTGCCATGAGCAGGGACACCTCCCACTGTCCCAGGGTGCTCCAAACCCCATCCAGCCTGGCCTTGGGCACTTCCAGGGATCCAGGGGCAGCCACAGCTTCTCTGGGCAACCAACAAGTTCACCGTAGCACGGAAATGTTTGGAAATCAGAACAGCAACACCACGAACCTCTGATCCTTTCCACCAAATACTCCTGGTTTGGGGTGAGATCCAAGTACTGCACCAGAGCGTTCAGGGTGGGGATGAGCGGAGCTTTCACGAGCGCTGCCTGTTTGAGGCTGCTGATGCTGGCTTCTGCAACACAGGAGGCTCAGCCCGGGAGCATTCCCAGCTCCCCTGCCGAGGTCTGGAAACATTTTATCCCTGACACCATCCCAAACATCAGCTCACTTACTGCAAAGCAGCACAAAGCTCCTTCGCATCAAAGCTACAAGGAACCAACAGGAACTTAAGAGCAGAAGTGGGAGAGGAACAAAGTGGGGACAAACCCAGCATTCACCCTTGTTTTTAAGGGCTTTGCAACATGTAGCTCTTGAGGAAACACTCTAAGAAACAGCCCCAAAAGAGGAAGTTAATTAAAATCTAGCACATCAAATCCCCTTCTGAGTTAATTTGAAACAACAGGAGAAGCAGCTCCTACAGAATCCCAACCTGACATGAAAAACAGAACTCCAGTTCATCAGAATTTTTCAAAACTCGACAGAATTTTAAAACCCCCACAGTTCTTTCAGGAAGTGGGTGATCTGAAGGAAGAATATGGAAGAGCACATAGCAGTGGAGACAGTGAGACTTTTGGGAGATGCTGAGTATTTACAGCACATCTGTCTTTGAAATGTTTTCTGACTGATTAATAAGCAATAATTGATGATAATTTGAGTTTACAATTAAATTTAAGGGGAGGAAAAAAGAGACATTTAAGAATTTTACACAAATTCTTGTGCTAGCATTGATATTTCCAGAAGTATTATGGGAAACCTTCCCAGCTTAATGAAATGCAGGAGGTGGAACAAAGACAACACCAAAACAGAGCAGAAATGGAACAAAAATATTTCCCAGACCTAATTTATGGAACACCCATTCCACAGGGAATTGTGAGGCTGCTGATCCTACCTCCAATCTGCAATTCTGGGCAGCCCATCCTCCTCAGCTGAGTGCTCACGGATTCCATCTCGTCCACAAGCGGCACCAGAATGGTGTCATTGATCCACTAGGAAGGAAAAAGGGGAAAACTCAAGGTCAGAAGCAAAAAGAATGTTTAATAAATGCCTCAGCTTACACCCTACAATCATCCCCACCACAACCACAAAGCAGGCTAACAGAAACACTGAAGCCAAGCTAGGAGGAAAAGAATTTAATTTAATTATCAAGCCAGGCAGAATTTAAGTGACCCCTTAATAACTTCTGAAAAGGCAGAAAATTCAGTGTAAAGGAGTTGGGAAAACCAATCTGTATCAGGTAATGCTTTTCTGGACAATGAGGAAATTATGGATTATGAATCACAGCCCTCCAAGCATAAACTGATGGATCCACTCCATCTCCTGTTTGTCTCAGGAAATCTGGGAGATGATAAATTTGTGGGATTTGTACATGTCAACCACCCCAGCCCTCAGACAGGCACTGCAACCCTTCCCATCTCAGGCACACGGAGGAATTTTCCCACTCCAGCCCACCTGGAATTCCTTAGAGAGGGACTTACATTCCTGAATTTTGCAGTCCAGGAATCTGTGTGATCCAGGAGCTGTCGGTTCATTGTCACCCGTGCCCAAACCTATGGAAAGGTTTAGTAAATCCATACGAGAACCTCACAGAACCCAGAGTTATTAGGGCCTGTGACAATTCCTCCTGCTTGCAAAAGAAGGGAGTTGATTAAATGCTGGAGGACTTTCCTCCCCCACATTCCTGACACAGCTCAAATCCAAACCTTTGCACAAAGGTACATTTAAAAATCCCATTTTTCCCTCTTGACATTTTTTTCTGTGGAATTTACCTCTTCTGCAGCCTGTTTTGAGCTCAGATCAGCTTCATCCTTGTGTGCAGAAGGAGCCTGGGACCTGCAAGCCAACTGATACTGGAACTTCCTCAGGATCTGTGCGTGGTCTGCCATGGACCGGCTGTAGTTCCAAAACGTTGGGCTGCTGGAGGGAGAGCTGGAATCCGAGCTTCCTGAAAAGATTAATTCATTAAAAAGTTCTGTTCAACTCTTGCCAAGTAATTCTGGAACAAACAGCACAGGGACAAGGGGTCAGCGTGAGAGAGTGCACTGAAGTCACTCTGCAGAAACACTGGATTCACCCTTATCTTGATTGTCCCTACCCAAAACAAAAACTGCCTGGAGGGAGTTCATCCCCTTTATCCTTATCTTGATTGTCCCAATCCAGGACAAAGATTTACTGGATTCAGCCCCTTTATCTGAAACCACCACGACAAAATCCCCCTCTTATCAAGGTGATCATCTTATCTCACTCCCTTACAGCCAACAGCTGCTACAGAGATAATCCATCAGCATTCCTGTGCTTAGATCCTATTCAAAGGAATAATTGCAGGAAAACTGCCCGAAGGAGAAACAGAGGGGTTCTACCTCATGGCCCAGTTGCTCAGGAGGAGCAGGTCCTTTCCCAAGCTCACAGGTGACCACCCATTAATGGCCTTTTTACGGGTACTTCTCCCATCACAAAAGCCAATTTTGGATAAAACCAACACCTCTTCCCTCCCAAGCTTTTCCCACCAAATCCCCCAATTTACCTAATTGAACTCGGTGCTGTTTCTCCTCCTCGTTCCTCAGGAAGGTGTCCAGGGATTTGACATCTGTTATGCAGTCGTCTTTGTAGGTGGAATTGTTGTACAGAATGGGGGAGAATCGGTAGTGAGACCTTATCCCGCCGCTGTCCACGGGCCCCACGCTCATGGAATACGGAGATCCATTGGGAGAGTGGCTGAAGCTGGAAACCTTGGGAGAAAACAAAACAATTTTCATTCTTTTTCTTTCACAAGGCTCAAGCTGTGCCCACGGGATGTGTCCCGGCCGTTACCTTACTGTAGCTGCTGCTGGGTGAGTAAGTGACAGAGGTGCTGTGAGAGGGGCTGGCTCCTGCCAGAGCCTGGAGCTGGGGGCTGTACCCACTCAAACAGCTCCCAGAGAACTTGGGGCTGGCGCTGGGCGAGCGGGAGGGGCTGTAGCTCAGCACACACTGCCCCTGGATCGGCGGGGAAGGGGTCAGGGACAGCACTCTCTTGGCTGCTGGCTCCCGCGGAGGGGTGATTTGAACAGCTGCAATGCAAGGACAAGCAGAGTTAGGAGTAGGGATGCAGCAGCCCCAAATTCCCCTTCTTTAAACACACACGAAACACACACGTTGTGCTTTTAAAGCAATTTCAGAGGTGCTAAAAGGGACACTGAGAACCTGGTCCTACAGAACTCAGACAAAACCTGTGACCCCAACTCGGAATAAATCCTACTGGGAGGCTTCTCTAATATTCCATTAGCTCCTCCACCTGCACACTGTACTCATCTTTGAGATAATGAATGTCTTAATGATCTAAAACACAATTAGTTCCACCTCAAATGGCCATAAACTAAAACCACAGCAAGTTGTACCTTAGACGAGGAAGAACACTGAGCCCAACTCCTGGCCCTGCACAGGACAACCCCAAACCCCCAGCTCAGTTTACAGCTCGTGCCAGAGGAGGTCATTCAGAATAAAGAATCCTGCACTGGAGAAATGACCAAAAAACCCCCCAAAAAGATTAAAAGGAGGGTTTATGACCCACCTGCCTTGCGCAGCCAGCCCACGATCTGCTGGCTGGGACTCGTGACCAAGCTCGTCGGTGCTGCTGTGTAGGTGAAGTACCTCCAGAAATCAAACAGGGCGTTGAGGCTGAACAGGGCTGCCAGGGCAAATTCTGCGAGAAACACACCAGTTTCTGTCATGGTTTGAGCATAAATTACTTTTTTTTTTTTTCAAAACCAGGCTATGTCCATTAAAAAAAGGTCATTATTAGTGCTGCCAGTTCGGGGAAGTATCTGAGATTTCTTCATTTTCTTAGGCAAGAAGCATTGGAGATAATTTTCCTCGCTGTTGAAATTAATTTATATATTTTAAAATTGAATTTTTAAAATAGGGTGGTTATTTTCCAAAAAGGAAATCTCAGGATTCTATGAGATTTCCCGCTTTCCATCCTGATACAGCTTTGAGTCTCCTCCTCTGAAACCAACCCGAATTGTTGTAAAATGCCACCCACACCCAGAGCACAGCAGAGCAGGAAAATAAATCTAAGGCTCTCTAAAGCCTTAATCCACACATTAAAAACGATTTTATGCATTAAATAAGTTCTTCCCGCCTTTCACGACAGAGAAAAAGCTGCTAACACTCCTTATCTGCCCCTAAAAAGGATGCAATTCCAGCAGTTTAAAGGGAGATCACAGAAAGCAAAACAAAGTTTTGATTTAAAACTCAAACAGAAAAAAAACCCCCGCCTTAAAAACGACTTCCCAACAATAAAAATTAGTAAAAAAGAACCCTGAAATTTGATTTAAATGCTGCAACGACTCACCAATGTACCAGAGTGGCAAGCAGGTGATGTTGTAATATGTGCTCAGGAGTTTCCCAGTCCTGGAAAGCAAAACAAGAAGGGAGAGTTCAGCAAAAATTCCATCCTGGGGGATATTTAGGGCTCCACACAGTGGAATCTTTGCCGGTTTGAATCAGATGGAACAAGTAACTCACATTTCAGTGTAGATCATGCCTGCTACAGATATATTGAGGAGTCCCCAGGCCAGCACCACCTTCCTGGTCTCAGCCTGCTTCCTCATCTTCACAGCCAGGTCGATGAGGGAAGTGTCTGGACTCTTATTCGGCGTCATTGTCTGTGAGAACGGAGGGAAAAGGCAAAATCTGTGAAGTTTCATTCAGCAGGAACTTTCCTCGAACTTCACCTTTCCCCCACCCCAAACCTCTCCTCTCACTCACTACAAACCTCCTCGATTCTCCTCCTCAAACGTCTCTGACCCCCCTTCCCAAATTTAACCTCTCCCGCTTCCCAAACCTCCCCTTTCCCCGCCCCAAACTTCTCCTCTTCCCGCACCTCTGCTCCTCCCCCTCCCCGAAGCTCACTTCTCCCCCCCTCAAATTTCATCTCTCCAAACCTCACCATCCTCCTCCTCCTCAAACCTCTGATCCCCCTCCCCAAACCTCCCCTCTCTCCCTCCACAACATCCTCTCTCCCCCTCCCCGAACCATCTCCCCTCCCAACCTCCCTCTCCAAATTTCACCGCTCCTCCTCAATTACTCTCACCGTCCTCCTCCCACACCTCCGCTCTCCCCCTTGCCCGGGTTTCACCTCACCTCTGCCCAGATCTGTCCCGCTCCCCGCTCAGGCCGGGCAGTTTTTCCCCTTTCCTACCGGGGTTCTCCGCTCCCCTCACGCCGCCGCGGCCTCGCGCTTTCTGCGCCTGCGCGGGCGCTCGCGTTGCGTCACCGGCCGCGCCGGGGGGGCGGGGCCCCCTCTCGGACGGGTTTTGGCGGGAAGGGCGTGAGGGGGCCGCCATGTTGGGGGGGGCGAAGGAGCCCTCACGGAGACACATTTCGCTCTGGTTTTTTGGGTTTTTTTAAATTATCTTTGTAGCTGAATTGCTTAATTACACATTGCCATGTCTGTCAGAGCAACACCTTGCCACGGTCAGCAAGTAAAGTTTTAAGGGGTTTTAGGTCTGTTTGCATTCTGTGCGAGTGTAATTTCATATTTCTGCGTAGGTGTAACTTCGTATTTCTGTGCAAGCACAACTTCGTATTTTTGTACAAGTGTCACTGAAACTGTCGGGATAAATAAGACTCCTAACACTGACTTTATAAAAATGTTAGCAAGTCCAATATTTATTCTCGGCCAAGGTTAATGTGTGTGGCTAACAAAGTTCAGGCCTCTATGTGAATCCCAATGCAACACTTTTTCACTTACTTATACATTTTAACAAATGAATTAATGTTCATTGGTTATAAGTTGCATAATTCTCGTCATTAATTAGTATTGCGTTCCCTATTGATTTCTCACTTTTTATGCTGATCTGGTCCAAATTATTTAGTAATTTTGTTATCTTTTTCTCAGACATGGAGTCTCCAACCTCTCAGGCCTTAATTTCCTCTAATTTTCTGGTTACTCCCAACATCCTTGAAGTGCCATAAATTTAAGATCCCAGATGCTCAATTTTCAAAATGTTTAGGTCTGCTCATTGAAGTTTGTCAGGGTTAGTTTTAACAAACTTAATCGATGATTTCATGATCAAAGTAATAATGAAGGTCTGTGGAGAAGCTTTATTATTGCTGGCTAAAAGTGGGCGCTGCTCATAACTAATTAAAACAACCAATTAAAAATTAGTTAGGAGAGTAATATCATTTCCAACACATGCACAGCTTCCCATTTCCATATGGGTGTAACTTCATGTTTCTGTAGAAGCAAAACCTCGTATTTGTATACAGATGTAACAATATTTCTGCTCTGAAAATGGAAAGGGTTGTGTGTATCCCATGCTAAATCAGGGTATTACTGACAGAAGGAGCCCTTGCTCTCTGCCCTGGTCAGGAACCAGATGAAAAGGAAGATGATGAGGATGAGGAAGGCTTGAAAGGATCAGAGGGAAAATCCTGTGCTGCTCCTGCGTTGGAATTTTGATTGTTCAAGATATGACTGAACTCCGTGTTTTCCGCTGGCCCTCAGCAGAAGGCTTGGGCCTTCCTGTCTAAAAGGCTTTCACACCTTTGGAAATTGTTATTATTTCTAATTATCCCATGGGACGATGTCGCTGTGAGGACCAGTCTTTAATCTCCAGGAAGAGGTGACTTTGGATCTCTCCCAGTACCCTTCCCATCCCCTTTTTCTTGTTACAGTTTATCCGTGTGCTCCCTGACCTGAAATGCAAAACCTCAGCGTGACCTGAAGGATTTGCCTGAGGACAACCCCGCAAATTTGAAGGTCTTGCTTTCCTAATTTAAGGAAACCTGAGCTGGAAGTAGCTCCATTGCAGCCAGGGTTATTACACTGACACAAAACTGCAGATTTTCCAGAGGCATCAAAAATATGGGTTCTGCTTCTAAAATAAACTCTAAGTGTACAAGTGGTAAACCACATACTGAAATCCCTACTCAGTCTTTATCCAGGGCATTTCCAAGGTGGATTAGGAGCACGGAGGTAATCCATTATTTACAGAAATAATAGTTCTCTCATCAGTAATCCGAAATAAATTGGCGTTATAGCCAATTAACTTTGATTATCCTGGAGATGAGCTGCCAGTGGAGCCCTTTGCCATGGCAGTGATGTATTTCTGTCCAAAGGTGAAAAGTTTCGGGGATTTTTTTCCTAAAAATGACAGGAGAGGCTACGACACTGGATCTTGGTTTGAATCATTTGAGGCAGCAACAACAGAGGGTCTGAATTTTACCAAAAATGGACTGACTCCACTGAAGTTTAATGATTTTTGAGGCTTTTCTAGTTGTTGTTGGGGGCTTGCATCTGTTCTGGCGTCTCTCAGTGACAGCACAGGAAAAATTTGTATCAATACAGCGATTTTAGGCAAGGAGAAGGTTTGGTTGGACGAGATTGATTTAACCTTTCACTTGCTCACATCACCAGGGTGTTCCTGACTCACTGCATGACTCCACAGCCTCTCCAGGGCAGTCAGGAGAGGACGTCCCACCCTGCCCACGCTGCATGAGAGCCCTGACCCGGCTCACCCACACACCCTCCACCCACCCCAGGCTCTGGGAGCTGCATTTAAGCTGAGGCCAATTGTTTTGGGGCTTTGTTTGAGCTGCAGTGGGTTCAGGGGAGGACTTGGGCTTCTGCTTGTTGACATCCTGGCTGTGGACCTGCCCTGGGACCTGTCTGAGGACCTGGACCTGGTCAGTGCCACCAGACCTGCTCTGCTGCTCTTGGTTGGATCCCGCGGGGCTCTGCTGCTTGTGGTGAGGTCCCTACTCCCACCTGCCTCACTGTCACCTTTGCCTTCCTGCTGCTCCCCCTTTGGACCCTGGGATCAACACTGCAGATGTTTTCAGCCTCTTTTAATCCCAGAATGGTTTGGGTGGGAAGGGACCTTAAAGATCATCTGGTTCCAACACTTCCACTATTCCAGCATGCTCCAGCCTGGCCTTGGACACTGCCAGGGATCCAGGGGCAGCCACAGCTCCTCTGGGAATTCTATTCCAGCCCCTCCCCACCCTCCCAGCCAGGAATTCCTTCCCAAGATCCCATCCATCCCTGCCCTCTGGCACTGGGAAGTCATTCCCTGGGTCCTGTCCCTCCAGGCCTTGTCCCCAGTCCCTCTCCAGCTCTCCTGGAGCCCCTTTAGGCCCTGGCAGGGGCTCTGAGCTCTCCCTGGAGCCTTCTCCACTCCAGGTGAGCACCCCCAGCTCTCCCAGCCTGGCTGCAGAGCAGAGGGGCTCCAGCCCTGGGAGCAGCTCTGTGGATTCCTCTGGACTCACTTCAATTTCATCCGTGCCTGTGGCTCATGGCTTGTCTCCGGACCCTTTAGGACCTCATGGCTACAGCAGGAGGTCATTGCTGGGGGCCCTGCAGCCCCTCCAGGGGGATGAGGAGTGGGTACAAAGGTCTGGATTTAGATGCAGCTCCCGAAATGCAGTGGGTGGAGGCCCCAGAAGATGCTGATCAGGGCACTCAGAGCTTGTTGGGATGCTTTGGATCCTGATGTCAGGTTTGGCAGGGTCTCTTGGCAGCCCTTAAACCCCTGTGGGATGTAGCATGAGTAATGAAACAAGCTCTAATTTTGCCCTAGATTAAATCCCTCCTTCCTGTTTTCAAAGAGTGAACTGTGGACAGTCAGCTGATTCCTTATGAAATATTGGAGTCTGTAAGCCACAGGTGGGATTTGACTTCTACCAGAATTGCTGTAGTTCCAGGAGCAGGAAATTCCTGTGATGGTTTCTGTCTCTTGGGATAAATTTCTGTTATTTGGTTTAAGTTGAGGGAGTGGAGATCTTTTTCCCCAGGGACTGGGTTTGGTTAAACCTCAGAGACCAGAGGACTTTGAGCAGAGCACGTTCTCCCCGTGCCCCCAAGACACAGCAGTTGCAAGATGACTCAATCCTACAGGCCAAAACAGGACTAATCCCTGCCTGGGGCTCCCTTTGTTCCCAAAACCAGCAGACAAACGACTTGCTTGGAACTGTGAACACAACAGGACACCTGTGGAGGAGTAGGGTGGGAATGGAGGTGAGAGGAGACTCCTCAGGGAGGTGCTGACAAATGCTGATGCTGACAAATGCTGAGAGTGATATGAGTAGATCTTTATTAAAAGCTTCCTCTGGGAATTGCCAGGGAATTCCTTTCCTCATTCTCCTGAGCTGGATTGAGCAGCTGAGCCATCTCCCCTCTGTCCCTTATCCCCAGGAGCCCCAGGTGTGACAGCAGGGGCGGCTCCTGGCTGTCCCTCAGTAACCCTTTAATTTGGATAAACAAAAAGTTTATCTGGCAGCCGTCTGGCCCTACCTGCAGCTGTGGGACAGCCACAGCTGGGTGTTCCCATGACCAAAGGCACGGGAGATTATTCCCAAAACTCAGCCAGGAGACTGCCCTCCCACGTGGGTAACAACTCCTCAGATATCTGGGCATGGACAACTCGAAATCCACAGGAGAAATCCCCAGGACCAGGAGAGGGCTGGCAGAGCTCCTCACCCCCAGTGAGAGCTGGGATGAGTTCAGTTTGTCCCTGTTTTCCTCTGCCCTGAAAAACATGTGAAAGGACACACACATTTTTGTGGTCAGAGCTTTGGAACCGACTCCTCCCCCACCCCGTTTGGATGTGTCAGTGGAAACTATTTTTTTGGAGGTGAAATCGGCCTTCTGTGTGCCGGTTGCCTTGAAGGCTCTGATAAACGTGAGAACTTTATCACATGGAGGGATAGGTTCTATCAGATAGGTTTTATCTGAAAAATAAAGCCCCGTATAAATTCCCCTTTGCCAGGCCCAGCTGAACTTCCAGCGAACATGAAGCTGATTTTGATCTTCAGCGCCCTCATCGGGGCTTCCCTGTGCCTGGAAACCTTCGTTGGGTGAGTTTCACTTTTGTGGAAAACCTTTCATTTAGGGCTGGTATCCAGGTGTTGTTTTTCATGACCTCAGCTTCACAAAACCTGCTTGGGGCACATCTTTTGGGTTTTGTGACTGATTTTTCTTGTTGCTTTGCTGCTCTGATGTTTGAGGGAGCCCCTCTTTACTTTCGTTTGGATTTTCTGAGGAGAAGGGTCCAGCTGTGGAGTTGAGATCCTCAATTCCTGTTCATCCTTTATTTTGCCTTTAGCTGTACCTAAGGAGCTGAACCTCACTGCAAAAGCAGAGCTGGAAGACCAGAACCTGTCCTCAGATCAGAAAGTTCACTACTTTCTCTTTTATTCCCAAGTTTATTTCTCTTTCTGCCTCTTCTTTCCGCCTTTCTAAGCGTTTCAAATCCTGATTTCCAACCATTAAATCTCAAAGGTTTATCTTTATGTTGCGTTGCAAAAATTGTCCCACGGGGTGTTTCCTCACAGCCTCACTGATCATGGAAATAATGAAAGATTACATGACCATCTTTACTAATTAAAGATTATAAAACCCTGCTGGATAAATCCTGAGGTGCAGTAAGTGAGCACTAGATTCCAATAAGTAAATCTCTGTATGAAGGTTTAAGAATAAAAAAATCATATAAATCGTGTCCCAAAACTCAGGGATTTGTAAAGCCAGGAGGGGCTATTTGGATAATTTAATCCCGAACTGAATTCTCATGAATCCATTCCTCGGTAGCCGTGGTTAATGCACAGCAGGATCCAACCCTGAGATAAAGCTTATGGCGATGGAGAACCCAATAATAAGTTATTAATGTGGAAAAGTGCCTTCAGTGCTGATTTAACTTGGTTCAACAAAGAGATCTTATCCCTCAGCTGGCCAGGGAGAGGAACCTGGTGTAAACGTGGTGTAAACGTGGTGTAAACGAGTCCCTTCTCAGCAGCTGAGGCCACGCCGTAAATAAACACCCACGTAACTGAGCTCGTGGCCGAGACCCTTTTTCACCTCATTTCCATCTCGAAAAGGTTCCCAATTGTGCGGTTACCGGTGTTGCTGGCAGCACCCATCCGGGCCGTGCTCCCAGCTGTTGAGTTAATCGCTCCAACCGGTGGAGCGAGGCACTTCCAGAGGGTGATTCATCCCCCCTGGAATGGTGCGAGCCACCTTCTGTCCGTGGCAGCCTCTGACAGCACCGGGAGGGTGGCGGCAGTCTCTGCCTAAACCACAGAAAGGCCAAACAAATCCCGTATTTAGCGTTTGCTCTGCCGTGGAGTGCTCCCCGAACATTTGATCCTTCCCCAACTCAACCGGAATGTGATTTTCCCACAAGTTGCTGCCGAAAAGTAACCGGTGGATGCAGGATTGATCCTTGTGGTGTAAAACTCATCCGCGTTGTCTGGTGTATGGTGAAGGTGCGGGTTGTTGGTTGAACTCCTGAGTGACACCAAAGCAACTGATTAAAGGAGCCCATTGTGTCGGCCATTAACACACAATTAACGCTGAATTAACGATCCCAGCAACAAACCAGTTCACCCAGCCCCTTTCTGAGACTGGTTCTGAAGACACTGATTTATTTGCAGGCACCAGGTTCTCCGAATCAAGACCAAAAATGAGGAGGAGGTCAAGCAGCTGCAGCTTTTGGAATCTCTGGAACACCTGCAGGTGGGTCGTGGCCGAAGGGGCATTTTGGAATCTTTCAGACAGGGCAGGATTTGCAGCTCGTTCACAACACGTCGGGGTGTGAATCTGCATCTCATTTGGAAGGTTCCCATCACCCTGTGGCAGCTGCCATAAATAAATTCACTCTCTCAGCACTTTAAATTTGACCTGTGAGTTCAAGTACCAGCTCAGTGTTCAGGAGTGCCAGAATTGGTATTTTCTTTCCTACTGGGTTTACATCATATTTGAACTGCTAGATCTTAATCTCACTGTTGAAAAACTTGTTTTTTCCAGTGGCAATGGCAATGTTTTGTCTCCCAGGCTTGTGGAAGGAATTTATTAGTTGGTCTACACTGTATTGAAAGAGGAACACACTAAAATTCCAGGTTATTACTGTTCTTATTGCCATTGGTGAGAATTTTTAACATCAATTTTTAACATCACTGGCTTTAAAAATATTACTTGAATACTACAGAAATGAAAATTTAGAAAAGCCCTACCAAAGAAGAGATTAAAGGAGAAATTAAAACAATGGGTTTTATGTTACCTAAGGCTGGAATATTGAGTTTTTCTTGAAATTATTTCTATCAAAAGGGAGAATAATAAAATAATCATCAGAGACAACTTAAATTTTCTCTTGTTTTTGTGACCAAAGCCTTGAAGTCAATGAAAAAACTGACTCGAGCCTCTTGGTATTTGTTGTTTTACTGAGTTTATCACATGAACTGATACCAGGTTGTGGTGAGGCCACAGAGAAGGGAGCATTCCAGGGCTCCTCTCTGCAGGAGCTGTTGGATTTGGGAGAAATCAGCATTTCTAAAGCTCTGCCAGAGCTGTTTGCTGGATGCCTTCCCCAAACCAAATCAGTTTTCCTTTCTCTTTTTAGCTGGATTTCTGGATCAACCCCTCTGCTCCTGCCCTCCCTGTGGATGTGAGAATTCCTGCTGTCAGTGTGCAGTCAGTCAAAGCCTTCCTGGAATCCCAGGGGATTGAGTATTCCATCCTGATTGAAGACCTGCAGGTGGGCAATGCCACTGGCACTTATTTCTTACATCTTTTGGAAACACTGATTCACAATTTGGCCTCGTTCCCACTTTTCCATACTCTGTTTTCCATGGGATCCTCCCCTTATTTTTGTAGCTTGTGGATTAATTCCTCAAGGACAATCCATGGATCAGTGCAGGTTTTCTCTGAGTAGTGACGTCAATAAACTCACAGGCTCCACAGGGCTCTTCTGATAACCCCTGAGGAATTCCATGTGGCCTTTTGGCCTCAGACATTTGGGAATCCCAGCACTGAAGTTGCTCATCATTCAGTAAACTCTGCTGACAGTAGTTAGGGATAAAAATCACCCACTTGGGCACTAATCTGACATTTTCTCATGAGCAGTAATCCCAGCAGGGCATCTAAACCAGCATTAACTCACTGCCTTTTCATTTACTTATCTTTTAGCAGCTGAAGCAGACACTTCTCACCATTTGAATGTGTTGTTTTAGGATGTTCTGGATAAAGAACAGCAAGATATGGCCGAGAGTGCCCAAAGGCAGCGCAGCAGCAGCTTCGACTTTGGTGCTTACCACACTTTGGATGAGGTGAGTACCTCAGGGGAAGAGTATTCTGGTTTTTTCTGGTCTCTTTTTATGCTGTCTTCAACTAAACATCCTGTATTAGGATCTAAAATGTCCTTGCAGCTTCTTCTGGCGCGTGGGTTTGTTTTTTGCAGTATTAATTTTGTGCTCAGAACAATCAGCCAGGGCTGGCCCTGACAATGTTGATCAAAATTCCAGAAACTCTCCTGCAGAATCTGTCAAAACCCTTCCTTCAAAAGAAAGAGAAATAAAGGAATCTTGAAACTGGGAAATAAAGAACTTTTTGCCCAGAAAAGCTGTGGCTTCCCCACCCTCGGGACTGTTCAAGGCCAAGTTGGAGCAAGCTGGGATAGGGGAAGGTGTCCCTGCCCATGGCAAGGTGGGGTGCAATGGGATGATTATTCCAACCCAAATCAGTCCCCGATCCTATGGAAGGAATGATAGAACACATAAATATGATATTAATGTCCTCATGACCTTTCATTCCAGATTAATAATGAACTGGACCTTCTTGCATCTGAGCACAGCTTTGTGGAAAAGATCCAGATTGGGCAATCCTACGAAGAGCGGCCTCTGTACGTCCTGAAGGTACGACAAATGTCCTGGAACTTGTCCACTGAGGTGCATGATAGACAACCCAGCCCAAAGCACCCCAATCGATGTGGGATGTTCTGGACTGAAAGGTGTCAGAGTTTGAAACCCTCCTGTTTGATTTCCCAGTTCAGCACCGGGGGCTCCAACCGCCCGGCCATCTGGCTCGACGCCGGCATCCATTCCCGCGAGTGGGTCACGCAGGCCAGCGCCCTGTGGATCGCCAACAAGGTTCCTGCAGCAGGGATTCGTCTTTGGGTTGTCTTGGGAGTGTTTCCTGGTGTTTCAAAGGATATCACCCCTCTATGGGCTTAGTTAATTCACCTCCCAAAAACAGCCGACTCCCTGAGGATGTGGCGGCTGCCTCGACCAAGGATTGGAAAACTCAGGGTCTTGTTAGAACAGCTGAGTTTAGGCTGACAAAATGTGGTGGTTCGGGTGAAATTGTTACACAGGTAACCAAGATCTTTGAGATTATTTTGCTGCTTTGCTCTGTTCACCCAGAAAAACTCTGTGGGGTTGGTTCCTTTCCACAAAATGCCCAAACCTCCAGCTCTCTAGAAATGAGGGTTTAAATCCTGCTGGAAATGACTGAGCCACCAGAGAAGTCACAGGATCACAGAATAAGCTGAGTTGGAAGGGACCCGTGAGGATCATGGAGTCCAACTCCTGGCCCTGCACAGAACCATCCCCGAGAGTCACCCTGTGCCCAGGTGTTGTCCAAATGCTCCTTGAGCTC
Source organism: Gymnorhina tibicen (assembly GCA_013399875.1). Taxonomy (NCBI): domain Eukaryota; kingdom Metazoa; phylum Chordata; class Aves; order Passeriformes; family Artamidae; genus Gymnorhina; species Gymnorhina tibicen. The sequence continues at coordinate 97,026 of VXAZ01004080.1, read as the reverse complement.
TGTCAGTGCAGCACAGCTGAGTATTCCCAACCTGGGTGTTCCATCTCAGTCTTAGTGCCAGCCTTGGCCCATTCTCTGGGACAGGAACAGCAATGGCCAGCAGATAATGGATGTTTCTCATTTCCCTGCCCCAAAATCCAGCCTTTCCTCTGGCCCAAGCAATGAGGGAAGGAAAATTTGGGAAGGAAATACTCTGCTAAGCAGCGTGTGCTCTGTCTCTGCCTAGATTGCCTCTGACTATGGAACAGATGCTTCCATCACCTCCCTGCTGGACAAGATGGATCTTTTCCTGCTGCCAGTGGCCAACCCCGATGGATTTGTGTACACTCACACCTCGGTGAGTCAGCTCTGTGCCTGAGCTCAGTGGGATTCCTGGCTTTTCCAAGGAAACAATAAACACGAGGGAAGTGGGCTCTGAAAGTCCATTCCTTAAAGCTGTGAGAGGAGTTACCGAAGAGCTGGGCAGACAAAGATCTTCATTCCTTGTCTAACCCATCCTAACCCACTGTAAATACCCCAGTTTTAGTAAATACATTTGATTTTTGACCCGTGGCCCATCTTGGCAGTCAGAAATACTCTTGGGATCATTCCTAGGATCAATCCCTCATGGATGGCAGCTATTTCTGGGAGCAGTTTTGGTGCCAGCACCCAGATTTGCTCCCTTTTGAAGCGTTTCTCTGTTGTAGAATCGCATGTGGAGGAAGACCCGCTCCAAGATTCCTGGCAGCATCTGTGTTGGAGTTGATCCCAACAGGAACTGGGATGCAGGCTTTGGAGGTAGGGATGAAGCTTCTGGATTCTGGATCCTGTTACACAGAACCAGCAATTGCCTTGATATAGGGGATTAATCACCCTAGAGCACAGGATGAGGCAGCAGTCATGGAATCATGGAATCACAGAATGGTTTGGGTTGGAAGGACCTTAAATATTATTTAGTTCCACCACCTGCCACGGGCAAAGACATCTTCCACTATCCGAGATTTTTCCAAGCCCCATCCAACAACTGAACACTCCCAGGAATGTGGATTCCTGGGTTTCTGGGAAGCATCATCTAAAAATACATCCCTTGAGCATTCACACTGTGTCGCTGCTGTCTGAGCATTTATCAGCAGTTAAGGCCTTGCTTTGGCTGCACGCCTGTCCTTAGGAAAGCCCAGCTTTGAGTGGGTCTGCCCTGACCTTCCAGGAATTCCCCTTCTCACAGGTTTGTTCCCTCCTTGCCCCGCCAGGTCCCGGAGCCAGTAACAAACCCTGCTCCGACTCCTACCATGGGCCCAGCGCCAACTCCGAGGTGGAAGTTAAATCTGTTGTCGACTTCATCAAGAATCATGGGAACTTCAAGGCCTTCCTGACCCTCCACAGTTATTCCCAGCTCCTGATGTATCCCTATGGATACAAATGCACCAGGCCAGACGATTATGCCGAGCTGGTGAGACTGGAGGACCTGGCTTTACCTTCTTCTCTTCTGTCCAGCTGCCTTTTTGTGCTTTCCATGCTCTTCCTTAACGACAGCATCACAGCTGGAATAATATCTCTGAGGCAGTGTGGATCTCACAAGTGTAATTCCAATGGAAAAGACCTCTGGAGGTCTCTGTTCTAACCCTGAGCTGAAAGGGCTTTGGAGTCGGAGCCAATTTCAGTCTGAGTTTTGATAAATTGATTTGTTTTGATATTTCTAAAGACAAATTCCACAGCTTTTTCAAGTCCATCCCAAAGTTTCCCTAATCTCATGGGGATTTTGTTTTATTCCTAATACCTAAATGCAGCTCCCCTGTGGCAATTTTTGTTGCCTTTTTCCCTCCTCCACAAAGAACCCGGCTCTGTTTTCCATCCAACCCCCATGACGTAGTTAAGTGAGCACAAAGTTGACCCTGGAGTATTGGGAGATCTCCAACTGCCTTTGGAATTTCTGGTATCTCTTGAGCCTTCCCTCGACAAGCCAGTGAAATAAACACTGGACGAACAGTTCCAGAACCTGCTGGGAGTTAATTCACCTGCAGTGCCACCTCCCAAGAATGCTGTGGAAGTTGTGAGAGTGAATAGTCTCCAAAGCAGTTTGGAGATTTCCAGTGAAATCCTAATGTTTAGTGTCAGGAAGTGTGGCTGCTTCCTGACTTTCCCTTCATCCTCTCCCCTCCAGGAATCTCTGGGAAGAGCTGCCGCCAGCTCCATCCGGTCCCTCTATGGCACCACCTTCCAAGTGGGCACCATTTGCAGCACCATCTGTGAGTATTTGGTCACTCAGAGCTTTTTTGGGCTGTCCCAGTACAACGCTCCCTGGCCTCCCCCCGGGGCCTGTCCCTCGTGGAAGCCACGATGCTCCTGTGCAGTGACACCACCGGTCACACATCGGAGCTGAGCGTTCCCATCCAAACCTCATCCTTGTCCCTCAAAACCCGAAGACCAGGAGAACAGAACTCCACCATCCCTCTGCTCACTGCTCTGGATCATCTCCCTCTCTCTTCCAGACCAAGCCAGTGGAGGCAGCATTGACTGGAGCTACGACAATGGGATCAAATATTCCTTTGCCTTCGAGCTGCGGGACACGGGGCGCTACGGCTTCCTGCTGCCCGCCAACCAGATCATCCCAGCTGCCCAGGAGACCTGGCTGGGCCTGAAGAGGATCATGGAGCACGTGCGGAACAAGTCCGCCTGAGAGCTGGGCTGGGAGTCGGCTCTCTGCAGCACAAGGTCATGAATCCTCGGTGTGCTGTAATGGCTGGAATGATAAAAATGGCTGAATAAACCCCCTGTGCATTCCGCCCATGGTGTTTGACACGTGTCCTGTTCCTTGTGTGTGACACAGCCCTGAGGAGATTTTGGGACGCAACCACACATCCACTGCCACCCCTGCCATGGGCAGGGACACCTCCCACTATCCCAGGCTGCTCCAAGCCCTGTCCAACCTGGCCTTGGACACTTCCAGGGATCCAGGGGCAGCCACAGCTCCTCTGGGAATTCTATTCCAGTCCCTCCCCTCCCTCCAGGAATTCCTTCCCAGTATCCCATCCATCCCTTCCCTCTGGCAGTGGGAAGCCATTCCCTGGGTCCTGTCCTTCCAGGCCTTGTCCCCAGTCCCTCTGCAGCTCTCCTGGAGCCCCTTTAGGCCCTGGAAGGGGCTCTGAGCTCTCCCTGGAGCCTTGCCCGGGCTGAAGGGGCTCCAGAACAGAGGGCCTGGTGGTAACTAGCATAATCCGGGCTATGGAACTAATTAAAGGAATTTAATTTCCTTTAATGAGCTTCAGGATGCTGTCAGGCCCCTGCCCACCGTCCTCAAATGTACATTCCCATCGTTTTGGCTGCCCTTTTCTCCTTCCCACATGTTCCCCGTGGACATGGTTGGAGGGAGGATGGAGATGGGAGGATACCTCCCCTCCTGCAGCTCCCAGTCCCTCAGAGCCCCTGTTCTGTTGTTCATCCTGCTAATTTCTTGGGAATTAAGAGCAAAGAGCTCAGGAGGCGCTGAAGGATCAGAGCTTAGCGGTGGCTGCTGCTGCTGTGGTGATTATCGAGTCTAACAGGTTTATCTCGGTGTCTTGTGACCCCCCAGCAGCTGGCGAGTTCCTCACCCTCGGGGCGCCTGGCAGGAGAGCAAACACTGCTGATGTGTCCGATAAAACCCTGCGGACTCCCAGGGCATGGAGCTGCTGGCAGGAAAAGGGGGAGGCGCAGCTGAGGCAGCTGGAAGTACCCCAGGGGGCTGGATTTGGGTTAAAAGCAGCTGTTTTGGAAAGCAAACCTGTGCCTGGGGCAGCCAGTGCTCCCCATTGTCCCCATTCCCTCTTCTCACAGCCTTATCCAGTCGCACCTGCTTCCCAAACCGACCCAGCTTTCCAAAATCCCATCCTATGCCCGGTTAATAAAAACCACTGACGGTAAATCCCAGGGACAGGGCACACAGTTGGCTCTGGGACCTGGATGAGCTGTTGCCTCCAGAGCAGGAGCTGCAGAGCCCAAGGCTGGGGCTGGGGGCCTGTGACCTCATCCTGGCTTGGAAGCTCATTCCAGCCATCCAGGGCTTGAGGCCCCCTGTCCCCTCCTCTTTAACTGCCTGGGGGGTGAGAGCTCAGCCCGGTCTGGAACCCTGACCCCAAAGAGATCTGGAGTCAGAGCAGGGGATGCCCCCCAGAGGAACAGGAGGAGGTGTCTGTCCCATGGTGGGATGGAGATGACACAGGTGTGGGGTGGGGGGACCTAACAGGGACCTTCCCATCCCGAGGAAGGAGATTATTGAGGAACCACAGCCAAACTCTTCACCACAGAGAGTGATGGGAGAGAGAACAGCATCAGCTGGAACGAGGGAGAGCCAGGAGGGACATCAGGAACTGCTTTTCACCAGGAGGAGAAGCAGCAGGAGCTGGTGCCGGGGGGCCGTGCAGCCTCCATCTCTGGAGGACTCCAAGATCCAACGAGAAAGGGCCTGGTGGGTCCCCAGAGCTGACCGTGTTCATCCACGAGGTCGGATGCAGATGTCCCACGGTCCCTTCCCACCTCAACCACCCCCTGATCCTACCTCAAGGAAGACCCTGCCAGCACCTCACCAACATCACCAGCTCTGCATCACAAAGCCCCAACAGGCCCCGGCACCTTCCCCACGGCACCTCCTGCTCTCGGTGCAGCCAGAATCCCCTGGATTTAATGGGAAAAGCACGGACAGAAGATGTCAGCTGTGAAAAACCACCCTGGGAGGTGCCTGCCAGCCCGGGAACACAGCCCAGGAACCCGGAGCATCCTTGACAAGCGCGGTGGGAGCTCAGGGGCAGCACAGATAAGGCCCAACAAAGGTCCTGTTGTAACCTGCAGAACAAAGACCCTGCTTTAGCTGGGGAACAAAGACACCTCTATGACAAACTGACCTCCTGGGACAGCCCCAGTCGGTGACAGCTGCTCCAGAGCCACTGCTTACACTGAAAACATTAAAAATAATTCATTTGCTACCCAAAAATGAGCCCTTCTCTCTGAGCATTACCCCGGGTGAACATCCTTGTGCACCTCCGATCTCCATGACTTCCATCAGCTTTGAAGTGGGATTTCATCCACCATCATCTGGCCCTATTCCTGGGAATGGTTTGATGAATAATTTGAATAACGCAGTTTAAGTTTTATGTATATATATATACACACACATGTAGGTGTAAACCAATTAATCATAAATAAGTATACGTTTAAAGGCTTGCTTTTTCTGTGAGTAAATCTGTAGTAGCTTGTCATCACACATGCATTATTAATCATAATTATAATTGACTTACTCATAACATTGTGTAACGAAGAAATTCATGGAAACAAAGAGGTGTTTCCGGGGCTCCCGTGGCCGCGCCGTCCCCACCGTCCCACGCCCGCGGGTTGGGAGCTGCCCATGCCCACGGCAGCTCCGAGCTGGGAGCACGGACACTCATCCAGGACCAGCTCACCGAGGAGGACGTTATCAGATCCTCCCTAATTTGGCTGCTCTTGTGTTGACTTTGCCAAATAAAGCAAACATTTGGGCTCCCGGGAGCCCTTCCTGCCTGCTCTGTTTGTCGCTGCCGACGCCGCGGGGACGGCGGATGCGGCCCCGGTGAGGAGCACCGGGAGGGCCCCCCGAGCACCAAGGGGGGTTCCGTCCATCCTCGGGGCTGAGGCTCTGCTCCCACCCGCCATGGAGACCCTCCTGGTCTTCCTCGCCCTCCTGGGGGCCGCCAGCACCGAGCAGCTCTTCGTGGGGTGAGTCCTGCCGGAGCAGGGGGCGGTGGGACACCGTGGCTGGGATGGGGATCCGGGGAGAGAGGCCCAAACCCACCCGCTGTCCTTCGGGGTCAGTGAGAAGGGTGACGGATCCCAAAGGACGGAAATCCCGTAGGGTCTTCTCCCAAGCAGGAAAGATGAGGTTTCACCCCAGGTTTGGAGGGAGGTTTTGAGCGTGCAGCAGGTAGAAATTAGGGAATGCTGAACCCTGAGGGCATCACTCCGAGCTGTGCCAGGGTGTGGAATCCCATAGGATCAGGGGATGATGTGTATGGCTCACACACCGACAGCTGTGGAGCCATCCAAGGCTTGTTGGGAATAAAACCCAAGGATTGCTGGGAATCACAGCCAAGGATTGCTGGGAATAACCAAGGATTTCTGGGAATAACACGCCATGGGAAAGAACAAGATATGGCTGGAGAAGGGCCCTGTGGAGGGAGGGCAGCACTTTTCCAGGACAAACATCCTGACTGTAGCTCCTGGAGATAAGACCAGCACAGTCCAGAGCAGGAATGAGGCTGAGAAGTGGGCAGGGAATGCAGGGAGGGATCAGGACCACACAAAATTCCCAAAGCCTCCAACCCATTCCTGGAAAGGTCTGAGTGAATGGACTGGCAATGAGAACTAATTTGTAGAGAAAGTGGGAATCCCATATTCAGAGTAGGGAAAACCTATCCATAAAAATGGACCCCCAGGATGCTGGGCATGCCAACAGCTGGACCGACACTGGAGCCGGGATTGGTGGTCTCATGACCAGGGACAGGACCCAGGGAAAGGTTGGAGCTGTGTCAGGGCTTGGGATGGATCTCAGGGAAAGGTTCTTCCCCAGAGGGTGCTGGGCACTGCCCGGGCTCCCCAGGGAATGGGCACGGCCCCGAGGCTGCCAGAGCTCTGGGAGCGTTTGGACACTGCTCCCAGGGATGCCCAGGGTGGGATTGTTGGGGTGTCTGTGCAGGGCCTGGATTTGGATTCGATCCTTGTGGGTCCCTTCCAGCTCAGGATATTCTGTGATGTGACCGACCCACCTTCCTTCCTTCCTGCTTTCCTTCCTTCCTGGACACGATGCTGTGGTTGAAGGGATCCATCCAGCATCCCACCACTCTCCTCCAGGCAGGGGGTGCTGGGAGGGATCCGAGCAGCTGCAAGCCAAGACTGTCCAGGAAATGTCAGGACTGCTCCCTGATTTTGGAAAAATTGCAAGGATTTAATTCCTGCCTGAGTCCCCCAGGCACGGAACGGGCACATGGAAATTGTTCTCACCCTGGGGAGGTGGTTAAACTGATGAATGAGGAGTTAAGAGGATGAAAGGTGCGAAAGGGGAAAGGTGAAGGAATTTTGTGCCATTTTGGGAGCTTTTAAGCACTGCCCAACAGGAGAGGTTGGAGGTAGAGGATTGATCCCAGATGGGAAAACCTCTCTCCCCTGGGAGAACATTTCCTCCTCTCCAGGGGCTGTGCCTGTCCTCGGGCAGCCCAGCCAGGCTGGATCAGAACCTCGGCCGGGAAATGTATCCATAGATACGGAACACATCCACGTGAGATATTCCCTGACACGGTGGGAGCTGATCAAACAAGGCTGGAGATCATCTCAGGCTCCCCAGCACTTGCTCTTTTCCCATCGTGGCTGCTCTGAACCTGCATTTTTTTCTCTCAACACCAACAATTGATGCGTTTTCCAACCCTCCGAGCTGGTGTGGAGATTCCACAGCCTCCCCCAGCCCGGAGCCCCGTCCCTGTGATCCCTCTGCCTCCCTGCAGGGACCAGGTCCTGCGTGTCACGGCCAGGAACGAGGAGCAGATCGTCCTGCTCGGGGTGCTGGGCGAGCAGCAGGAGCTGCAGGTGAGCTCTGAGGGGTCCTGAGCATCCCCCGTGTCAAAAACCCTAGTGAATCCAGGGCTCCCTCCTTCTTTTCCCATCCCATCCTTTTTCTTTCCCATTTTGGAGATGTATAATTCAGAACCACATAAATGTGGGTTTTACTTGGGGGTCCTTGAGCTCAGGGCTCCTGTTTTGTACGAACTGGGAACATCCCATGAACCCTCATGGTTCAAAGGGACTTTGCAGCCCACAAACAACTTGGGCTGAATCATTTCTGTAGACCCCTATCCACATATCCATCTGTGCCCCAAAATTTGTCCAAAAACCTCCTTAGATCCTTCATGGAAACTCCTATGGCATCCCTGGAGGTGCTGGGGAGCTCAGTGGACGAGCACCAGCACGGGATGGAGCCGAGTTCTCCCTTTCAGCTCAACTTCTCCTTCCCAGGTGGACTTTTGGCGTCACCCCACCAGCCCCAGCCACCCCGCGGACCTGCGGGTGCCCTTCCCCAGCCTCCAAGCAGTCAAAAACTTCCTGGGCTCCCATAATTTTTCCTACAGCATCATGATCGAGGACGTGCAGGTAAGGGCTGCGACAGGAACAGGACGAGCTCCTGCAGCTCAACCCTGAGAGAAAGTCCAAAAACGTGGAAACCAAGAGACGGAAGAAAAACCCAACCCCCTGCTCCTTCCATCCTGTTTGATCTTGGGGGGCTTTTTTTTTTGCCTCCTAACCAGGAATTGTTGGATGAAGAAAAGGAAAGCATGAGGAGGTCCAGGAGGATAAAGAGAAGCTCCAGGACGTTCGATTTCGCCTCCTACCACACGCTAGATGAGGTACCTTTCTCTGCAGAACCTTGTCCTGCCGGGGTCACACTGAGGTCACATCCCTGTGGTGATGGTTGTGGTGACGTTCTTGGTGCCAGGTGAGACCTCCCTGGGACACCTTGGTGAGGTTTTAGCTGAGATGGGAGAGTGGGAGACCTTCCACATCCAGCGTGGCCACTCCTGGAATCTCCTGCCTCATGGAAGACATTTTCAGCTTCACTTTGGGGGTCTCACCCTGTGCTTGGAGCCCAGTTTGGGACTGGTGGTGGCTGTGATGGTGTTGGGGGGTCTCAGAGCTTTTTCCTTCTCCGTTCATTCTGCTTTTCCAAAAACCTTGTGATGTGCCTTTCCCTGCTCACGCAGAGGCCCAAGCACTCGGTGTTCTTCAGGGAAGCACCAGGTCTCCAGGGAAACACCAAATCTTCTCCAGGGAAGCCCCAGATCTTCCCCAGGGAAGCTCTGCCTGTTGCATCCAGCGCTGGATACCCTCAAAACCAAAAGGTGAGATCCAGGCTGAGCCTCATGACCCAGCAGCTCCTCCTTTCAGATCTATGATTGGATGGACGTCCTGGTGGAGGATCATCCCAACCTCATCAGCAAGATCCAGATTGGGCAGAGCTACGAGAACAGGCCCCTGTACGTGCTGAAGGTGGGTCCTGGGGCAGCCTCGCCTTGAAAATCCCCCCTCAGGAGGAGAAGCTGGGCTCGGGGAGGGTCAGGTTGGACATCAGGAGGAATTTCCTCATGCAAAGGGTGGTCAGGCCTTGGAAGGGGCTGCCCAAGGAGGTTTGGAGTCCCCATCCTTGGAGGTGTCCGAGGAACACCTGGATGTGGCACTCAGTGCTCTGAGCTAGGGACAAGGTGAGGGTTGGTCACAGGTTGGACTCCGTGATCCTGGAGGGCTTTTCCAACCTCAGTGATCCCGTGATTCCGCACAGTTCAGCACCGGGGGATCGAAGCGTCCGGCCATCTGGCTGGACACCGGCATCCACTCGCGGGAATGGATCACCCAAGCCACCGGAGTCTGGACGGCCAACAAGGTGACCTTGGGATCACCTGGGATGTGGGACCCCAATTCTTACCCTGCGGTGCTGCTCTGTCCCATCCCTCGTCTCCGAGGGGCACCGGGGCAGCTCCTGCTCCTCTCCATGCACAGATCGCCGAGGAATACGGGCAGGACCCCTCTGTCACCGCCATCCTGGACAGCATGGACATCTTCCTGGAGATTGTCACCAACCCCGATGGCTTTGCCTTCACCCACAGCTCCGTGAGTGCGGGGACACTGCGGGGGGACCTTGTCCGTGGTTTTTGGGTGGGGAGAGATGTTCCTCCCCATGTGGGACGGTGAGTGGAGACCCCTGGAGATGCTTGGAGGGTGGGAGATGGTTGGGATTCACATCCCTGTTCCAGTCTCCTCTCCGTGTGCTCCTAGAACCGCCTGTGGCGCAAGACCAGGTCCATCAACGCCGGGTCCCGCTGCGTCGGAGTGGATCCCAACCGGAACTGGGATGCTGGGTTTGGAGGTGAGACCTCGGCCACCAGGTCCCCACGCCGGGCATTGCTTGTGCCTCAAAACACCGAAACTTTCTGCTAGAGCGGAGAAACCCGGAGGTGGAAACCCTTCCTGAGGGATCCTCTCTGGATGGTGCCTCCTCCCCCTGCTCCAGGTGCCAGCTCCAGCAGCGATCCCTGCTCCGAGACCTATCACGGCCCTCACGCCCACTCCGAGAGGGAAGTGAGAGCCATCGTGGATTTCATCCGCGGCCACGGCAACGTGAAATCCGTCATCTCCATCCACAGCTACTCCCAGATGCTGCTCTTCCCCTACGGATACAGGACGGCGCCCATACCTGACCACCAGGAAATGGTGAGATGGCCCCGAAATATGGGGCTGTGGCCACCTGGCAGTCAGGCAGAGCATCCCAGGAGCCTCCTTGCTCCCCTCGTTAGATACAACGGGAATATTGAACCCCTTCAGCTGGTGGAGGGTGGTTGCAAGATGAACCTCAAACATCAAAAATTAAGGGTTTTTTTGGGAAAACCTAAAGTAGAGGGGACGGGGAATGACGGGCTCTAGATCCCTCTGCCCCTTGATCCACCAGATCCCACCACTTTTGGCGGTTCCTTTGCAGAATGAGCTGGCCAAAAAGGCCGTGAGCGACTTGGGCGCCGTGTTCGGGACAAAATACACCTACGGCAGCATCGCCAACACCATCTGTGAGTGTCCCTCCCCCATCCCGCCACAAATTCCCCGGGAACGGGCTCCCATCTCCGCTCCTCTCCCCGCAGACATGGCAGGAGGCACCACCATCGACTGGGCCTATGACAACGGGGTGAAATATTCCTTCTCCTTGGAGCTGAGGGACTCGGGGCGCTACGGATTCCTCCTGCCCAGCTCCCAGATCGTCCCCACCGCCACCGAGACGTGGCCGGCACTCCTGGACATCATGGTCCACGTCCTGGAGCATCCATACTGACCCCAGCACCTCCCACAGCATTTCCTCATCTCAATAAACCCTTGTGGAGACTCAGTGGTTTCAGGCACCCTTGTTTTTTCGTGCTAAACTCCAAAAAAAAAAGGGTGGAAAAGGACTCCCAGCCCTGCAGGTGTTTATTTTCCCTTTGTGGCTTTGGCTCGAAGTCCTCATCCTTTGGAGCCAACAGCCAACATGGGAGGAGATGGGGGTTTTTTAGCAACCAACCCCAAATTTGTGGGGTTTTGAGCAGCTTTGCTCCACCATCCCTTCCCGGGGGGCTGCAAGGAGGGACACGGGGCACCCTCAGGGCCATCGCTGGGTGCAAGGTGCTTTCAGGCACTTGCTGTTTATTTTTGGCTCCTGGGACAACTGTCACCTGCTCTGACCCCTGTCCCAGGCCAAGCTTTAAATCAGTTTCCCCACCACTGCGGTTTGGGGAATCCATCTCACCAAGCCCCCAAGTGAAAATCCCCATTTCGTGCTTTCTCAACCCAAACTGATCCTTCCCCTCCCCTCAGCCGGCGCTGGGGGAGGTGGGGTTTCGGCACCTCCCGGTCTCACCTTGCTGGCAGCTGACTCGCCACGGCCCCCAGCCGGTTCCTGGGACAGGTTTGGCCGGGACTTGGAGTGCCTGGATGGGGACGGTGGGACCTGACCTTGGCCGGTGGCAGCCAGAGCCTTCCCAGGGCCCTGGGAGTTTCGACAGCTGGAGGGGCCGGGCCGGGGCCGCCATCCCGATGGGATTTAAGAGGCCCCAGGGCGCTGTTGGGATGCCAGACCGGCTCTCCCAGCTGACCATGAGGCTCCCCGTGCTCCTGGCTGCCCTGGTGGCAGTGGCCACCTGCACCGAGACCTTCGTTGGGTAGGTGGGCCGGGACGGGGACGGTGGCACCGGGCGGGGCAGAAGGAGCTGGTTCAGCCCCGAGGGAGCACAGGGAAAAGGCTCGGGGGAAATCCCCGGGATGGGGGGATGGATGGGGTGGGGTTAGGCCGGACTAATGGGGCCGGAGCTTGTCCCACGCCGCCCAGCACCCCCTGACCCCACAGGCACCAGGTGCTGCGCGTCGTCCCCAAGAGCGATGAGGAGCTGCAGAAGGTGCAGGAGCTGCAGGCCCTGGAGCATCTGCAGGTACTGGCTGCGGGGTTGGATTTTGGGGACACCCCCCAGGCCATGCCCCTTGTTTTACACCCCCCAAGCAAAGCAGGTTTGGGGCTGGATGTGGGATTATGGGACCCAAGCGGTGAAAAGCAGGACAGGCTGGTGGCTGGGGGGTGCCTCCTGAGGCAGGATCCGACCCCCCTTATCTCCATTTCCCCCTATCCAGCTGGATTTCTGGCTGGCTCCCCGCGGGCTCGGATCTCCCGTCGACATCCGCGTGCCCTTCCCCAGCCTGCAGCCCGTCAAAGCCCACCTGGAGGCCAGTGGAGTCTCCTATTCCATCATGATCGAGGACGTGCAGGTCAGCGGTGCCGGAGGGGAGGCGGGGGAGAGGTGGGATCCCATCCCGTGGGAATGAGGCTCATCCCGCCCCGTGTCCCGCAGGCCCTGGTGGATGAAGAGCAGACGGAGATGCTCCGGAGCAGCCGCCGGCTGCCGCTTGACACCAACACCTTCAACTACGAGGCCTACCACACCCTGGATGAGGTGGGAAAGCACAAGATTTGGGGCATTTTGGGGGGGAAAAGTTTGCTCTTGGCAAAGCCCTGTCGCTCCACGTGCAGCAAGGGCAGGGGGCGAGCTGGGAGTGACCCCCACATCCCTCGTTCCCAGATCTACAATTTCATGGACATGCTGGTGGCCGAGAACCCCAACCTGGTGAGCAAGCTGGAGATCGGCCGCTCGACCGAGAACCGTCCCCTCTACGTGCTCAAGGTGAGGATTTGGGGATCGTGATCCCGAGGGGAAAGTGGTGACAGGGACAAAGCCAACCCCAGCTCTCCTCTCCGCTCTCCCAGTTCAGCACGGGGGGCACGAACCGCCCGGCCATCTGGATCGACACCGGGATCCACTCCCGCGAGTGGGTGACACAGGCCAGCGGCGTCTGGTTTGCCAGGAAGGTACCGACACACCCCAGGCACGACTTCTGTCCCCAGAGGGCCACGCGGTCCTCAGGCACCGTGGGATCCGGGTGGGTGATCCCACAAGGAGGACAGGGAGCCCCAAACCTCCATCCTCTCTAGATTGTCCAGGATCACGCGAATAATGAAGGCGTGGCCTCCATCCTGGAGACGATGGACATCTTCCTGGAGATTGTCACCAACCCCGATGGCTTTGCCTTCACCCACACCAAGGTACCAACGATCCTAGAGGTCTCTTCCAACCTGGTGATTCTGATTCTGTGTACCGCCCCGGGTTTCATCTCCCTGGTTCCTCCAGCCGTGCTGGATGGGGCTGGGGAGCAGGATTTGGGGTGCTGCACATCCCTGAGAGGGCAAAGCCTCCTCATCCACGTTTCCACGGGATGGGAAGAGGGCCACCACGAGCTGTGGAGCTCCAGCCCTGGGCACCAGCTGAGGTGGCTCTGCCCTTCCAGAACCGCATGTGGCGCAAGACCAGGTCCAAGCACTCGGGCTCCATCTGTGTCGGAGTGGACCCCAATCGCAACTGGGACGCAGGTTTTGGAGGTCAGAGCTCTCCCCTTGCCCCTGGGGAGCATTCCCAGTCTCTGGGTGGAGGCTTTAAGGCTGTTTCTGGCTCAAAGATCCATTGATGTCCCCTGAGGAAGAGGTGGGATTTGCTCTCTGTAGCAGAGCCGAGGGTTTGGGCTCTGCCAGGGCTTTGACGTCCCCCGGTGACAGCTGAAAGTCACCACCAATGAGCTGAGGGGTGGGAAAACCTCTCGGGCTTGGAAGCCCCCAAATTCCCACTGTGTTTTCACCATCCTCTCCTCCGCAGAGGCCGGAGCCAGCGGAAACCCCTGCTCGGAGACGTACCACGGACCCTACGCCAACTCGGAGCCCGAGGTGAAATCCATCGTGGACTTTGTGAAGAGCCACGGGAACATCAAGGCTTTCGTCTCCATCCACAGCTATTCCCAGCTCCTGCTCTATCCCTACGGCTACACTAACACGCCAGCGCCGGACCAGCAGGAACTGGTGAGGCCCACGTGGTTTGAGGGGTTGGGATGGGGTTCCAAGGAGGAGCCACCTCCATCCTGCATCCATTGGGAAGCTGGGAGGAGCTCTACATCCCTTTTGTAGCCGGAAAAAAGCCGCATCCCACAGGTTTTTCCTTTCTTTGGCTCATCTTTCCCCCTTCCCTGTATTCCCAGCACGAGCTTTCCGCCAAGGCCGTGGCAGCTCTGTCCTCCCTGTACGGCACCAAGTACACGTACGGCAGCATCATCACCACCATCTGTAAGTGCTGGGGGCACCCGTGGCTCCCCCAAAATCCCCCAAAATCCCCCAAATCATCCCTTAAACCGTGGCTCGGCCAAACATCCCACGGAATTCCCGCACGGGAGCGACTGAGGCTCCGAATCCCTCCCGTTTTTTTCCCCTCCCTCAGACAGAGCGAGCGGAGGAACCATCGACTGGACCTACAACCAGGGGATTAAATATTCCTTCACCTTCGAGCTGCGGGACACGGGGCGCTACGGCTTCCTGCTGCCCGCCAACCAGATCCTTCCCACCGCCGAGGAGACCTGGCTGGGCCTGAAGGTCATCATGGAGCACGCCCGGGCCAACATGTACTGAGCTGGGATCGGGGCTGGAGCAAGCTGGAGAGGGGGAGAAAGGCAATAAATAAATGGAAAGGATGAGAAAAGCCCGTGGTTGTTTTCCCTTTTTCCCAAATCGGGTGGAAAAGCCCTGTCGGAGCCGGAGTCGGTGCCAGCACAAACAGGTGGTGCTGAGGCAGTGACCTGGAAGGGAATTGATGGAAAGGGCATGAAAATAGCAGGAAAAAGAAGGGAAGGTGGTGGTTTTCCCTCTGCTCTGGCAGAGGATGGAAAGGGAATTGGGCTTTGGGACATGAGGTCAGAGGGATTTCTTGGGGCTCCAGGAGAGCTGGAGAGGGACTGGGAACAAGGCCTGGAGGGACAGGACCCAGGGAATGGCTTCCCACTGCCAGAGGGCAGGGCTGGATGGGATCTTGGGAAGGAATTCCTGGCTGGGAGGGTGGGGAGGGGCTGGGCTGGAATTCCCAGAGGAGCTGTGGCTGCCCCTGGATCCCTGGCAGTGTCCAAGGCCAGGCTGGACATTGGGGCTTGGAGCACCCTGGGACAGTGCAAGGTGCTGAGGTTGGAACTGGATGATCTCTAAGGTCCCTTCCCACCCAAACCCTTTCTGATTGTATGATCCCTCCTCACCTGCTGCAGTCCCTAGGGAATGGAGAGCAGAGCCCACTCCCAACTTTTCCAGGCTCTCCACAGCTCTCAAAGCTGAAAATAAATCACCCAAAGCAGCTGCTGTAATTTACACTTTATTAAATTAAACAATTAAACCTCTCAGCCTCTGCGGAGTTCGACTCTGCTCCAAACAACACCAAGAGTCCAAATCCACACAAATCCATCAAGATGGTGGGAAAGCACATTCAGTCCTTCCTTTGATTCCTTGGATTTGGAGGGTCTCAAACAACTCAGGCCAGTTTTGTCCAACTGTTTCACCAGGAGGTTTTCACGCAGCACGGAGCAGCCAGGGATTCTGGATCTGTCTCCCACAGCTGGACAGCAAAATCAGGATTTTAGCCAATGCAATGACACTTCCAAGAGCTCACGGAGCTGGAAAAATCTATTCCCACAGCAGCAGGATCTTATCAGACCGAAAGTGCCAGTCCTGCAATCAGCATTGTCCCATTTCACACTCAGAGACACAATAAATGATAAATGTGCTCAGGGCTGTCGAGTCTTAAGCTGCCAAGCTGGAAGTTTTGTGCCATTTCTCCTACTTTTTGTCCTTTCATCAGAATTATCCCAGAATCACCAGCGAATTTTGGGATGTGTTGAAGATTGTCTGCTTCGAAAAGAGGAGAAACCACTGAATCCAAAAATACACACAAACCCCACAAGACCACAATAACCAAAGCTGGAGCAGGCTCAGCGATGCCAGATGGAAAAACTGGAGAGCAGAATCCCTCCAAAATCACCTCCAAAGTCTCCCACAGGCAGCTCAGGAAAATCAGAGGATTCCCAGGATACCCAGAAGCACCAATTTGAGGAAAACTCTGCTACTCATTTTCCAGGAAACCTTCACCCTGTTCACTTCCAGATTCCAGGTCCCTGCTGGGTTTTAGGGACCCTGGTGAGGCAGCAGCAGCAAATTTCCCTTCAGCCACCCTAAACCTTAAAGAAGCTCCTAAAAAAACCTCTGGCAAAGGAGTCACTGGGAAAAAAAATTCCAGTTATTCCCCTCCAAGTCACATTGCAAAAAGGACACAACTACTCACAAAGTGCCCACGAGCAAACACGACTGTCACAGCACCAACCGGGCAATTCCAAACACATCTTTATTAAAAAATACTTCTGTTCATCATCATAATTTATTTTAAAAAAACCCCAAAAATCTCTCACTTTTGGCAAGCTGCTGAATGTCTTTATCTCTGCTAAAAACACCAAAGGTTGTGCTCACAGATGATTTCTGGCCTGCTCACCCTCACGGCTCCAGGCACAGCCTGGCAATGTTACGGACACAAATTCCTTCAGCTGGACTAAAAGCTTTGTGGAACAGTTTCTACTGGTCCCAGACTTTGCTACCAGTTTGCTCCCTCCCCTACAAAACCAGTTCTATCACCTCTGCCCTGCCTTGCACCTCGAGTGATGCCATTCCTGCTTCCAGGAAACACCGTTCCAGCTGCCCAGCCTTTCCCGAGCTGCCAGTTCTCACCACGGCTGCTTTTTCCCTGCGGATTCCTAAAACCACAAACGGGCTGCACTGCTCAGGATTCCCAAAACCTGGATACTCATTTATTTCCACGGCCTGTTCTGGACGCTGGTCCTGCCTTGAGAGCGGCTGCTCAGGGATCCCGCGTTGCCAGAGGGGCTGGGGAGGCTGGGGTTGCTCCTCGCGGATGAGAGCTTGGAATCGTGGCTTGAAACACCCCGGGTAAGGCGGCCTGTGGGAAAAACAACCCCAAATTAGAAACTGGTCGTCCAGAGGTTGTGGATGTCCACGATGGTGGCCCAGAAAATGTTTAATGCTGGAGGATTTTCACACTCGCAGCAGCTTCGTGGATCAGGGTAAACACAAATGGTTTTACTCCGGACTAAATCGAGTCCTGCTTCATAAAAACCAGCTCTCCCAGCCTGATCCTGAGCAGCTCCAGCCTGGATGCTCCTCAGCTCCGTGACTTAATGCTGACTGTAAACAAAAGCTGAGTTTTCCACATTCAGACTCAATCCTGGTGTTCCCAAATTCAGAAAATATTAATGAGCCACACAGGGCCGTATCTGAATATTGTCCCTAAATATTCAAAAGACCTAAAATTCCTACCAAAAAATCAGTGAGTGAACTGGGTTCACGAAAGGGAGAAATATTGGGATGAAAGCTTTGGGAACAACCACATTGTTTCTTGACATGATACCAGAAATTCTTCCCTGTTGAGGGTGGTGAGACCCTGGCACAAATTCCCAGAGAAGCTGTGGCTGCCCCTGGATCCCTGGAAGTGTCCAAGGCCAGGCTGGATGGGGCTTGGAGCAGCCTGGGATAGTGGAAGGTGTCCCTGCCCATGGCACAGGGTGGAACTGGATGAGCTTTAAGGTCCCTTCCCACCCAACCACTCCATGATGAGATTGCAGCACGTTCTGGAGTCTTACTGGCAGTGTCTGAAGGAACGTGCTCCTCGGCCAGGTAATGCTTTAACTTCTGGAGATCATCTGCAGAAAACCTCCACTTGTTCTCCGCACGCGTGGGCGGCACCCTGGGCGTCGCTTTCCTGCGGGCAGAGCCCGAGGGAGCTGCCACCTGGCAGGACACGGGCAGCGTGCCGGTGACCAACCCCTCGGGGATCTTCTGGGCAAGGACCTTGAGGCCTGCAGGGACACAGAGCGCTCGTTATCCCAGCTGGGATGGACCAGGAGGGATGGATGGAGCTGAAGGTCCAGCAAGTTTGGATGGAGAAATGTGGGCAGCAGGAGAAGGGGGAATTGTGCCCCTCTGCCCTGCTCAGGTGAGATCCCACATGGAGTCCAACTCTGGGGTCAACAGCAGCAGGACCTGGAGCTGCTGGAGAGAGTCCAGAGGAATCCACAGAGCTGCTCCCAGGGCTGGAGCCCCTCTGGAGCCAGGCTGGGAGAGCTGGGGGTGCTCACCTGGAGAAGGGAAGGCTCCAGGGAGAGCTCAGAGCCCCTTGCAGGGCCCAAAGGGGCTCCAGGAGAGCTGCAGAGGGACTGGGGACAAGGCCTGGGGGGACAGGACCTAGGGAATGGCTTCCCACTGCCAGAGGGCAGGGATGGATGGGATCTTGGGAAGGAATTCCTGGCTGGGAGGCTGGGGAGGGACTGGGATGGAATTCCCAGAGAAGCTGTGCCTGCCCCTGGATCCCTGGTGTCCAAGGCCAGGCTAGACAGGGCTTGGAGCAGCCTGGGACAGTGGAAGGTGTCCCTGCCCATACAATTGAAACTGGATGATCTTTCAGTTTCCTTCCAACCCAAACCATCCCGTGATTCCACGACTCCCCTCTTTCCATCTCCAGCTCCCACGAGCTGCTCCCAACTCCCCTTTCCCCCAGGAGGTCTCAGGGAGCCCTCCCAGCCCCACCTACCCCCGGATAACATGAAGAGGTTCTCGAAGCCCCTCTCACACATGGTGGTGGCCGCCTGACTCGCCAAGCGCTCGTCGTTGTCGTACACGATGATGATTTTTCCATGTGCGTTTTTCTGGGAGAACTGTTAAGGAATTCTTAAAGGGATATCGACATGTTTTAGGAAGAAAAAGAGACAAATAAATGGGACTGGGGAGGGAAAGACTCCATACTCGGCTTGCAAGCATCCAGCAGGAATGTTTTCCCTGTGGAATTCTCCACGGCTGAGGCTTGGCAGACACTGGAAGGACCCAGCTTAATTCCCACTGGATCCAGCATTGCTTGAAGATTGGGAATGACAACAGCACCTTTGTTTACAACCTCCCCTCAGAGTCAACAACCTGGGAATGATCAGCCTAATCCTTCCTAATAATCCTCCGTCTGTCCCCAATCCCCGTCATGGTGCTGACAGGAAGCCAAAGGATTTGATGGATGTACCCCTGGAGCAGCCCAGCACTCCAGCAGCAGCAGGAGAGCAGTGCCCAAGTCTGGCTTGGCCTTCCAGCGGCCAAAATCCCGAGAAACGCCAAATCCAGGCAGCTCCCACCGGAGTCGTGAGGGGCCTTGAAATAGAATCCAGCATCTGCTGGAGGCAGTGGAGCTGCACCAGGTAATTCCACCTCCTGTCCCACCTTTCTTGAAATCCCTACTTTTGCTTGGATAAGCCCCAATTGATTTTGGGAGCCCCCACCAACATCCCCCCCATGTTTTTCCATGCCAGTTTCCACATAAAGGATACATATTCCAGAATACTGTTTGTATAGGGATTCATGGTTCTAGACAGCGTTGCAATAGGGTAGGAATAAGCTGCAAAAGGGGAAAAAAAAAAAAAAAAAGAGGGAGGGNNACCGCAAAAAGGAAAAAAAAAAAAAAAAAAGAGGGAAAAATCATCCAGTGGCTGAACACCAACAGTCTGGGATACAACAGCCTTGAGAACCCACCGAGTACGGGATTAACATCAGCTCAGGCCCCTCATCCCTTCCCAGGAATTAGGGATGTGCTGGATAAGCACTGAAAACACTCAGTGATGTCCCACCCGGGGGACAGAATCCAGCTGGAATGTGCCCCAAGGCTGAACATCCATCCCCAGGAGCCTGGGGGATGGTGGCTGCTCACCCCCGACGATGTGGCACTGCTCGTATGCGTCCCGGTCCCGCACGTCCAGCAGCAGGAAGGGGCAGTCGGGATAAGGCCTCTCCTTAGCCTGGCTGTCCTCATCTTTTTTTGGAGCATCCTTTTCAATGTCCATCTCCCCGACCCCACTGATCACACTGCAAAGGGAACAGGAGGTTAAGGTGGGAAATGTCTGGATGTTTCTGTGTCTCTCCAGCAGCTCCGTGGCTGGGGAAGAGCTGGGATAAAGATTCCTCTTACAGCATCATCCTGGGATCCCTTGACAGGGTGGGTTTGGAATTGGATTTATTGTCAATCCCAGAATGGTTTGGGTTGGAAGGGACCTTAAGGGTTGCTTCCAACCCTCTGCCATGGGCAGGGACACCTCCCACTATCCCAAGGTGCTCCAAGCCCTGTCCAACCTGGCCTTGGACACTGCCAGGGATCCAGGGGCAGCCACAGCTGCTCTGGGAATTCCAGCCCAGCCCCTCCCCACCCTCCCAGCCAGGAATTCCTTCTCAACATCCCACTATCCCTTCCCTCTGGCAGTGGGAAGCCATTCCCTGTGTCCTGGCACTTCATATCCATACAGAAACATCATCACCAGGAATGCACATGACTGAGTTCCCCAGAGAACTGTGTTACCCCCAAAATTCTGGAATGTGGGGAGCTGGGTGGAATCCCACAGACACATTTCCTTGTCAGCCATCATTCAGACCATCATCAGGTGACAACCCAAACTCATCCCAATAGCAAATCCTGCCAATCCCCTCCCTCTCACCTACAAACCCAGGCTTTAATCACAACTACAGCATAAAACCCCTTAGTAGCAATTTAAAATCAGCAGCTGGGTTCAAATAATCATCTGCTAAGACAGGAGGAAAACGGTGTTATCCTGAGGCACCTCTGCAGTGTGGAACGATGGGATTCCCCGGCTCCTGACTCATTTAGGAACAGGACTGGGCTGGGTGTCCCCTCAGGGCTCCCCTTCCCGTTTGTCCCCGCTGCATCTTCACCCGCAGCATCAGCATCTGGGGAGAGAAGAGGGCACGGGGAGTTAAGGAGCTGCAGGAGGTAAACAAACAGGTTTTAAGGCCAGTTTCTATTCTTGGAAAGAGGAGTGTGACAGCTTTACCTTCATCCTCTTAACGAGGAGCATTTACCCAGAGCCCCCTATCCAAAATAATAAAAAGCCAACTGATTCTTTTAGGGCTGCAGATCTCATTTGGAAATCTCAGTAAAACAGAATTTTTGATGTGGGTTATGCTGTTCCCACAACAAATCTGCCAGCACGAGGCCTCTCCTACTTGCAAACCCTTCTTTTTTTAGGAGTGTTTCTATTCCCAGCGTGGAATTGCTGCAGGCCACAGGTGAAGCTTCATTTTCCCTCCCGACTGAGCCTCGCTGCACTGCCAGCTCTGCCACTTCACCCCCTGGCAGCGATGCCCAGCTCTCCCCCTTTGTGCCCGCCGTAAACGTCATCACCTTGCAGCTTGTGGAGCTCCTCACTTGTCACTTCTAAGGTTTCATTGGACAGAGAGGCGACCTGGATAACCTGCAGGGCACAAAAACCAGGAGACGCTGATCCCCAGCGTCCGCGGCAGGGAAACACAGCAGGGATCAGCTTAAGGAAAAATGAGCCAAGGGAAAAAATATCCCGAGCCTGCAGAATCCCACTCCTTCAACATCTCTGAGTTCAGCCTTCCCTTTCCTCCTCTCCCGAGAAGACAATTTGGGGTTTTTTGCTCATTTTAAGCAATTTTCTTGAATCAGAACCCCTCATCTCTTTATTTCCCGATCAGTTTTTCACTTTTTTAATGTTATGATTCACTGCTTTGAAATGAAAGAATGCACGGAAAGCCTTGAAGTCCCAGCCTGCCCACCTTCTGCACTTAAACCTGGGCTCAGGGAGGGCTTCAGGCCGTGATTGCTCGACACAAAACTCAGATTTAGGTGCTGTTTTACACAGCCTTTTTCTTTTGCAGATGCTCGAAGATCCTTTTAAGTTAATGGACAAATAAAATAAGGAACAAATTTCAAAGATTTGTCTTTGAAAGATTTGTTTGTGGAGTCACCACAAACTTAAATTTGTATTTAAAGGCATTTGGCCACTGTGGAAATGAATTATTTGCTTTCATTAAAGGGCAGGAAGAAGCCAAGACAGAATAATTACACATCAAGGCTAAATAATTACAGAGCAATTTTTATTCCAAGGAAACATGCTGTTCCTAAAAGATTTTGGAGGCCAGAGAGGGATCTGTACGTACCAGCTGGGCAAAAGTTGTCACCTTCAGCCTTTTAAACAGCTCGTCCTTTTTGTATCTGTAATCTTCAAAAACAAAACAAAGGGGACAAGGTGAATTTCCAGCTCATTCCCAGCTTTTTTAGCCACCAGGTCATGGCTTAATCCCAGCTTTTCTCAGAGACTCTTCTGCAGCCAGGCAGGATTTCGGGGCAAGTTTGTGCTGAAGGACGAGAGCAGCAAACCTGGAGACTTTGTGAAATGCCAGTTATAAAGAGAGGGTTTAATTAATACCAGTTACAAAGAGAGGTTTTAATTAATACCAGTTATAAAGAGAAATCTTGTTCACATATGATAAAGTGGAAGATTTTGTTGCTTTTAGACTCCAGTATGAATTTGTGTTTTCCACGGTGCTGGGGCAGGAAGCAGCTCAGGAATTCCCCCTTTCCCTGCTGTTCTTTGGAGCCCACTGGGGTCACAAAGCTCCTCAAACCAAAAGATTAGTTTACCTGAAGTTTTAATTTGTGTAAATTACAGCAGGATCAGAGCACGGGGCATCGTGCCTTTGCAAGCACCAAGCTAAACGTGCAGGTTTCATCTGAACAATTCAAAAATTCCCAGATTTTATACTTTATCTGACAATTAAATTCGGATTTCTACCATTTGCTGGCACGGAACTCTCAAGGAACGGATAATTGACACAAGAAACTGGACTAATCGAGTCTTAATGGATAATTAACACAAGAAACTGGACTAATTGAATCTTAATCCTGAGGATACAGCTTAGGGAGCAAGAAAACTGAGCAGGGCTGTCGGAAGGGCTGGCAAAGATCCAGAGCAGAGATTCCCAGAGCCAAGGGAGAGACAGCAAAGTGGGAGCCCGATCCCATCCTGATCCTGGAGATGCAGAGGAAGGGAGAAACCTCCTGGTGTGAAACAAAAGGTGTTTGGAGGAGGAGAGAGAAGCCAGGATGGGTATCAGTAGGAACATCTTGGTATGGAATAGCCTCTCCTGGGAAGCAATGGGAGCTTTGTCCTTCGGCAAACGCAGGGCGAGGAAGGACCTGGTCCCTCTCCAGCTGTTCAGCTCCGAGGGATAACAATGGAACACAGGATCCTTGGCAAATCCACTCAGTTAAACAATTCTAAAGCCTCTAAAACCATCTGCTGAATGCTCCATTAGCTTAGGGGAGATGAGGAAGAAGGGGGAAGGGCTCCCGTGCACATTCCTGCAGCCACCACACCAAAAATTCCCACGGAATTTGCTTGTTTGAGGAAAACCTCAAGCTGAGTTGTGTTCAGAGAAGGAGCCCCAGGAATGCTGGAGGCCGAGATCTCTTCCCAACACATTCAGAGTTCCCAAATTCCACATCCTACCCGAAAGCACCTTGATTAGGCTGCAAAACGAGCACCTGTTTGCTCCTCACCACTTGTCCTAGGGAAAAGGAGCCCTTCCAAAATATCCACTGCACATCCAAACCACGGGGCTGGAGCACAGGAGGTGCAGAAACTGGACTGCAGGATGAGGAGGTGCAGAAACTGGACTGCAGGATGTCAATTAACTGGGAAATGACCCTTGTGGTTCCTGCAAAACCACCTGGTGTCAAGCCTCAAGCTGAGGTTGTTAAATCCTCCTTTAACTCAAAAAAAAAACCAGCAGCAATTATCTCCTGTAATTATTTCCCATTTCATCTGCTCAATGACTAAAATTGCCCAGCCAAGGCCAAAAAAGAGCCTTTCTGTCATGTCAGATAAACCTCATTGAGAAGGACAAATAAAAGCAGCAAAGCTTGGGAAGTGCTGGAGGTATAAAAACACCGGCAAAGCGGAACCACCGTGGCACAATGCAGCTCCTGGATGGTCCCTTCCCGCCTCAAATAAGGATTTCTTATCCCAAAAAAAGCCTCTTTGCCCTAGATCTTGCCTTTGCCACCCAAAACGCCTTCCCTAGCAGTTCCCAGAGAGCTCAGAAGCGCAGCTTCCAGCTCCAAAAGCAACCCGACGTACCCGGTCCGGTCCTGGCGGAGCCGTTGGAGTTTTCTGACATGGTTTTTGCTTGGAATGATTTGTGTTTCCCAGGATGGGCTCCTCGGGGCTTTGGAGAGGAGGGCAGCAACACCAGAGAGAAGGTTGGTGCGTGTCCTCAAGTCAATCCTCCAAAGGATGAATCACCGCGGGCGCAGCTCTCTCATTTTTGATGCCGTGGATTTAAAACCTCTCACGTTACATAAGGGACAGAGAGATGCCTGTGCCGGGGATTTAAATCCGTGTCCAAAGGGTGTCATCTATCCCTGAGAAACCAAGGGGGAGAGGTTCCTCCACTCCCTGGGAACACAAGGTGTCCATTCAGCCCGGGGAGAATGAGAAAGTTCCTCCCCGGCCTCCCCAAAAAAAAAAAAAGGAGGGAACAAAAGAAGCGCGCGGAACAGATCCGCGGCGGAGATTGGAAACCCACCTGGGCCACCAAACAACATTTTCAGCACAAATGAAAAAAGCAAGGCTGTGTCCAGCACTGAAAGCTCAGTCAACAGAGCATTTTGGAAAGCCAAGGTCACTCCTCTTTTGATTTTCCAACCCCCCAAAGACCTGCAGTGTTTGGGAAAAAAAAAAAAAAACCCAAAACCCAACAAACCCAAGCCCGAACAAAAGGCCCATTTTGCACCAACAAATTCCCGTGACCTCCCTCACGAGGGGGGCACAGAAAGTGGGGCTGAGAACCAAAACTGAGCATTTCAAATCCTAATTAATCCTCATTAATGGAGGTTTCAGTTCAATTCAGGGTTGGGGTTGTTTTTTTTTTTTTTCGCCTCCATAAACGCAGCTTTCAGGTTGAAGAGTTTTCCTGGCTCCTTATGTGAGAATAATCTGGAAATAAAGTCGTAAATCAACGGTTTTATTGGGAAAAAATTATTTGAAAAGCCTGGGTTTGGTAGGAAAAATAAGAGAAATAAAAATAATTTAGGCTTTCGTTAGCCTGAACAACCTAAAGTCTTCAAAATACCAGCGTTCAGTGCTGGTGAAATCAATGGAAACACAAGGGATGAGCTTGGCTTTTTCTGTCTTGGGCTTATTTTGATAGAAATTTAAATTACAGAAAGATAAAAGAGCTCAAGTTGTGACCTAAAAGTGAAATAAAGTCTCAGAAGTGAAGCCTGCATCTCCCCAGAGGAGTCTAGTCTGGATTTCTTAGCTCAGAGAACTTCCTGCGTGGTTTCAATCCAATAAGAAAAACTGCCCAAAGAAGGATCTGGAAGATTCCCTGTCCTGCCTGCTTGGATTTTGAAATTAAATCTGCGGAGATTTCCAAGGAAAAACCTCCTGGGATTCATCCCCTGCTCTTTGAGTTTTGAACCAACCCATTTTTAACCCTCCATCCTGCTCCTCCCCAGGTACTCACTTCTTTTGATCTCCTCCAGCTTCTCCATGTATTTCGACAAACTGTTTCCTGTAACAACAACAACAAAAAGAAAACAAGTTTATTCCAATTATTTATTTATTGGAGGTTTTCCTGTGGCTCAAATTTTAATTGCTTTGAATGAAACAGCTGCTTGTTGCAGACCCTCCTTCACCATCACAATAACAAGGTACAAAAAAGCCACGATTTATCCTCTTTTCTCTCAAGGAAAGTTGAACGAAACAGGAAAAAAACCCAAGGATTTGCTGTTCCTTTTCCCAGCATTTTGGTGAGGATGCTACAGACCGGTGTTACTGGATAAAATTCAGCTGCTTTAACAACAAAAAACACCCTCAAAAACACCCCCAAATAATTATTTCGGCTCACACCCTTGACAAGATACAAGAAAAGTCCATGGACAGGTATTCCAAGACCATAATTTCTATGGGAATCACCACAACAGAGCCTGGCCCAGTTTAAACCCATTTTAATCCCTAACTCTTCTTCAAGAAAGAAGAGTAGAAAAAAAAAAATAAACAAGTTTTAAGACAAGAAAGACTTTAAACCTGTGATTATCTCCACACAGAGCATTTAATCTCAGTTTTCAGGGTGGTGTGTGAAACAAATACAAATAAATACACACAAATATACATAAACACACATAAACCTGTATAGTTTGTGCTAGCTCAAATTTCAGCTTTAAAAGAAGACTGCAAAATAAGAAATTTTAATAAATGTTTGGTGAGACAAATCATCATCGCAATGAGAATTCTGCAGTGTTTGGGGTAAATTAGCTCAGGGCAGAGGTAATTAAGACACTAATTATACTTTTCTATCATCCTACACCTACTTTTTAGTGGTTTTACCCCACAACAATTTCACTTACCAGTATCCAGACGAGTTTTTATATGCTGATACTTGGGATTCGAGGGGATGCGCCGGGTTAGAAACTGTTTCAAAATGGAAAAGAAGCCAAAATTTAGAAAATAAAATAAAATCAAGCAGGAAAATGAACAGAAAATGCGATTTGAAGGGGCTTAAGAGACAGAAAAACGAGCGAGAAACTCCTGAATCCCCATCTCGGTACTGAACCCCGCTGATTTAAAGCCTCCAAAGGAAAATTTCTCCCGTTTTTTCTCCACGCGGAGCTCGCCCGGCTCCGGGGGCTGCAGGAACCATCCCCCCCGCGCCTGCCCCGTGTCCCCCCCTCGCCGCCCGGAGGGTGCCGGCCAAGGAAAGGCCCCTCACGCCACCTGAGGGTCGCCGAATCCTCCCCGAGCCGACATCGCCCCGCGCCGCCGCTCGCCTGCTCCGCCCGTCCCTCACGCGCGGCCGCGCTCCCGCC
>VXAZ01004080.1:42861-69954 GCA_013399875.1 Gymnorhina tibicen | reverse complement strand
GACCCCAATGAGCCCATGATGCCCCCCTCCCCCAGGCTCCCCGATGAGCCCATGTCCCCCCCTTGGACTCCAGTGGGGTCATGTCCCCCCCCAGAACCCCATTAGCCTGTACCCCCCTATCAGACCCCGTATGGATCCATGTCCCCATTTAGCCCCCCAATGACTCCACGTTCCCCCTCAAACCCCAAATGGACCCACATAAACGCCTCAAACCCCAAAGAGGACCCTTGTTCCCCCTCACACCCCAAATGAGACCCACATCCACTCTCAGACCCCAAACCTTTGCTGGACTTGTCACCCTGGGGACGTGCAGGTTACGGGGATGGGGGAGTTTTGGGGACATGGAGGTGGGTTATGGGGATGGGGGAGTTCCAGGGACATGGAGGTGGGTTATGGGAATAGGGGAATTTTGGGGACATGGAGGTGGGTTATGGGGATGGGGGAGTTCCAGGGACATGGAGGTGGGTTATGGGAATAGGGGAATTTTGGGGACATGGAGGTGGGTTATGGGAATGGGGGGGTTCTAGGGACATGGAGGTGGGTTATGGGAATAGGGGAATTTTGGGGACATGGAGGTGAGTTATGGGAATGGGAGAGTTTTGGGGACATGGAGGTCTTTTCGGGGGACCTGGGGAGCTGTAGGGGAATGCGGGAGTTCCGGAGTGAATCCCGGTGTCGCGGCTGTGTCCCGCAGGATGAAGGAGTGGTGGGTGCAGGTGGGGCTGCTGGGCGTGCCCCTCCTCGCCGTCTACCTGCACATCCCGCCCCCCCAGCTCTCCCCAGCGCTCCGCTCCTGGAAATCCTCCGGAAACTTCTTCACCTACAAGGACCTGAACATCTTCTACAGAGGTGACGGAGCCCTGGGGACGGGATCATCCCTTGGTGGCCATGGGGACGTTCCCAAACCTGGCCAAATCCCTCCCAAACGGCTCCTAGAGGAGCCTGGATCCGCCAGGGATGGATCAAAACATTTTAACTGGGGGAAAGTTGGTTCTTGTGCCTTGGTGGGAAGGATCCCAAGAGCCTCCGATGGATCCCAACACGGAAAAGACACTGGAAACCCTTATTGCAGCAACACAGAGGCTGCTGCAATTAATTTGGGCTAATTAGATCCCTGGATTGATCACGGAGCCAGTGAGGTTTCCGAAGGGAACCGCTGGGAAGCTGCAGTGGGAATCAAACCCATCCTTGGTTTTGGGGAGCAGAGGGAGAGGTGCCCCACGGGTGGGTGGATTCCCAGTGGGATGAGCGGCAACGCCCGTCCCAGGAGGGAGGAATTTTGGGAAGAGCTGCTCCTGAGGTGTCCCGTTCCCTCGGCAGATTCCAGCGGCGCCGTCGGCAGCTCCGACGTCGTGGTGCTCCTGCACGGCTTCCCAACGTCCAGCTACGACTGGAGCAAGGTGAGGGGGTTGGAATCTGACAGCAAATCCCAGGATTTGCAGCTCCTGGGGATGAGCAGGCAGCACAGCATGCTCCAGAGGAGAATTCCCCCACATTTTTCCTGGGGGTACCACCAGGATCTCACCCTGTTCCCCTCCCAGCATGGAATCCAAGCTCTTTTCAGGTCACCCTTTCCCACAGTCCAGCCCAAAGCGTGAGGAAAACACCCACAGCTATTCCTTGGCTTTTTTGGGGATGGTGTTGCTGTTTAGTGGGAAATTTTGACCTTCCTGCTGTTTCCTTGGAGCTGGAATGTTCTCCTGGGATGGCGGAGAGGAGCATGTCCATCCATGGCTGTGCATCACTGCAGATGTTCCCATCCTCTGCTCCCACTGGATGCTTTTTTAAAGCATTTCTCCTCTTCCCAGATCTGGGAAGGGCTGACCCAGCGCTTTCACCGGGTGATTGCTCTGGATTTCCTCGGATTTGGATTCAGTGACAAGCCTGTGAGTACCCTGGGATGAGAATTTTCATGGTTGCTTTCGGCCAAGCACTCCGGAAAATTGGGTTTTGCCATCCAATTTCTCCTCCCATTTCCCTCTGGAGAAGGGATTAAGTCATTATTGTAGTGGAAGGGACAGGGAATGTTTGTGGTGGACCTTCAGCCGGGTTTGATGGGACTCCAAAACGCACCTTGACCCATTTGGAGCACGGACAATGCTCCCATGGCCTTGTGGACATCACAGGACATCCCGACCGCTGAGTCTGGGCTCACAAGCTGCTGGTTTCCATATTCCCATATTCCCATATTCCTCCCCTGGGGTGTTAGTTCTGGAATCTGTGGGCTCCTGGAGGGTCAGGCTCTCACTGGGGCCCCTCTCCCACTTTTGCAGAGGCCCCATGGCTACTCCATCTTCGAGCAGGCCACCATCGTGGAGGGGCTGCTGCGGCACCTCGGGCTCCGGCACCAGAGGATCAACCTCCTGTCCCACGATTACGGGGACACGGTCGCCCAGGAGCTGCTCCACAGGTCCCTGCCACCCCTCCTGCCCTTTGTTGCCTCCACCAAGATGGTTCCCAGCAGATAAGTGCAAGGACGTGGCGCAGAATTCCCTTTTCCTTGTGCCTGAGGTGTCTCAGGGCGCATCCGAGGCTCCCATCCCATCCAGTTCCCAAAGGAAAGGGAGATGATCCCACACAATTTGACCTCGTGGTTGTTTCTCGGTGCCTGGAGAGGTTTGGTTGTGTTTCACCTTCTTCTCTGCTGTCCCCAGGTATGAGCACAATAAAACTGGGAGCATCCTGATCAACAGCCTCTGTTTGTCCAACGGAGGTAAGGTTTGCCCGGGGTGGGATGGGAGGCATGGGAATCCGTGGGATGGGGATCCGTGGGATGGGGATCCATGGGATGAGGTGGCCTTCCCACCTCCATCACCCGAATCCCAAGGATTGCAATCAAGGTGCTGTAATTAAGCAGGAGCATCAATCCTGGGGCTCCCTGGGCCACTTCCGTGGCACCGTGAAGGGGGAAAAACTGGGGGATGTGGAGCGAAACACTTCCGGCGTCACAGCTCTGCTCTTTGATGTCCTTCCAGGGATTTTTCCCGAAACGCACTACCCCCGCTTCATCCAGAAGGTGAGCTGCTCCCCCCTCTAGTCACACTGAACCCCAAAATCCCAAAGAAACCCCCCCTTGGAGCGCTGCCACGGACACCTCGAGGGGCTGGGAGCCGTGGGAAGAGCTCTCCGTGGGGGCAGGGTTTATCCGTGTGTCCGATGTCTCCTTCCCTCCCTTCTTCCCCAGCTCCTCAAGGATGGGGGGCTGCTGTCCCCCGTCATCGTGCGGCTCATGAACTTCTTCTTCTTCTCCGGAGGGTGAGTCGGGTCTCGGTGCTGCCGGGCACGATCCGTAGGGATGCGAGCCCAGTGGGAAAGGGGGAATGCAGGAATTAGAAGGAATTCTTGGCTGGGAGGGCGAGGAGGCCCTGGGATGGAATTCCCAGAGGAGCTGTGGCTGCCTCTGGATCCCTGGAAATGTCCAAGGCCAGGTTGGAGCAACCTGGAAGGTGGGAGTGTCCCATGGAGTAGATGATCCTGAAATTCCCTTCCAACCCAAAGCATTCCATGATTCCATAAATGGGCGTGGCAGGGGTTTGGCAGGGGAGCAGATTCCCTGGACGGGTGGGATTGACCTCCTGGACCATTCCCTCTCCACACTGGCCAAGCACTTCAGCTTAATGATAAAACCCCACAGCTTTTCCCTGGACACTGAAATCCTCCTCTCCCACAAGTGTTGGAATTACACAGCTCAGAGGCAACAAAACCCCTGCACAATCAGATTTATTTTATAATAATCAGCTTTCTTTTTAAAACCAGATTTATGTATCAGATTTATTTTTATTGATTATTTAATTTTTATTTATTATTTTTATTTTTTATTTATCAAATTTATTAATCAGATTTATCTTTTTTATACTCAGCTATTTTTAGCAGTGTAAAAACCCCTCTTTTTTTTCCCCCAAAAAAGCCCTTTGAGGCCATCCAACACTTATCCCAACTTTTTTGTGGGACATCTCGGTACTTTGAGTTTGTCATGGAAACTGGAAGTGCTGGAATTACACATCTCAGAGGCAACAAAACCCCTGCACAATCAGATTTATTTTATAATAATCAGGGTTTTTTTAAAAATCAGATTTATGTATCAGATTTATTTTTATTGATTATTTAATTTTTATTTATTATTTTTATTTTTTATTTATCAAATTTATTAATCAGATTTATCTTTTTTATACTCAGCTATTTTTAGCAGTGTAAAAACCCCTCTTTTTTTTCCCCCAAAAAAGCCCTTTGAGGCCATCCAACACCTATCCCAACTTTTTTGTGGGACATCTCGGCACTCGGGAGTTTGTCACGGAAACTGCAAGTGCTGGAATTTTTTGCCCTTGAGTAGTTTTTGAGCGGCTCCCTGACACAGCTGCTTCCGGGGTGTCTCCAAATTCCCATTTTTTCCCAGGCTCGGGGCAGTTTTTGGGCCCTACACGCAGCCCTCGCGGGCGGAATTCTGGGACATGTGGACGGCGCTGCGGAACAACGACGGCAATCTCGTCATGGACAGGTACCCGGGCACCAATTCCCTGCTCCGAGCCTCCCGGAGCTCAGCCGGGCTCTCCAGAGCTTTGGAGTCTGGGATCTGCATCCCAAGGAAGAGCTGGGGGGTGATGCTGGAGCAGGGATTCTCTGGGATGATGCAAGGCGGGGAGGTGAAGGTTGGAGAGTTGGATCTGAGCCCGCGCACGGCTGGAGATGCAGAACCTGGGATTTGTCCTTGGATTTGGGGGGGGTTTTGGTAATGAGTGGAGCTAAAGCTGGGGCAGATGCCCCAGCACGGTCCCAGGAGAGATTTGCCTCTGGATTTGAACCTTCTGGGCCGTTCCCAGAAGTCCCAGTCCCGAATCTCCAGCTTGGGAGTTTGGAAGTTTTTGTTTTCTCCAGTTTGTGGCTTTGGGGAGGATCTTGGGCTGGTGGTTACGGGTTCAGTTCCTTGTCTCCCCTTCTCCCACTGGGAGAACGGAGTCACTGAGCCCAGGGATGATGCTGTGGTGCTGGTTTCCCATGGGAGATGCAGATCCCACCCGGATCTCGTTGCCCACGGCAGCAAATTCCAGGCTGGGCAGCACCCACTGCATAACAACAACTTTTTCTTCAGTATTTTGCAGTACATAAACCAGAGGAAGAAGCACAGAGAGCGCTGGGTTGGGGCTTTGATGTCTGCCTCGGTCCCACGTGAGTAGGAATCCGTTCCTGGTGCTGGTTGGGATTGTTGGGAATTGCCCCCCCCTTCAATTGCTGGCTTCTTCCACTCATCAGCCTCTTGTTACTCTGAGCTCAAATCCAGGTTAGCAGCAGAGGTAATTCCCTGCTTCATGGCTGGTTCTCCAAGTGCTGCTCCAGGGAAGCTGAGGAGCTTTTCAAGCCCAAAAACCTTTTTTCCCCAAAAAGTCGCAACCAGGGAAAAAACTTGGGGTTTGGAGGCTGAACTTGAGCCCAGGGCCCAGTGAGAGCCCATTCGGAGCTGGTTGGTTCAGCGCTCCACTGGAAGCTTCCCAAGCTTTGTGTGAGGAGGGAACACTCCTGCAGCTCTCTCTGGCGTTAATTTAGGGGTGTCCTAATTAATGAGTCCGTTAATTCATGGCTATAAAAGCTCTGCCTGTGCTTCCCTTGCAGTGCATCTCATCTACGGGCCCCTGGACCCTGTGAATCCACACCCGGAGTTCCTCCAGCTTTACAAGTAAGACCAAAGTGGGAATGTGCAGCTGGGGCTTCATTCCAAGGGATGTTTTGCCTGGCTGTTCCCTCAATTCCATTCTCATGGAGGCTGCTTTTGATTCCCACTGTGACCTGCACAGCCAGGTGATTCAGGCAGAGCAGTTTGGAGGTTGCTCCCACATTTTAGGCACCAAAATCAGGATTTTCAGTCAAAGCCACGATCCATTTTAAAACCACAGAGGGAAGATTTGGTACCTGAGGAAGTCTCCTCCCCCTAACTACCCCGCTGGAAAATCCAGCACTTGGAAGTGGTCAGATGGAGCTGCTCCAGGCTTTTTTTATCCCCAAAACGGGCAGAATCCTGGCTGTGCAAGAGGGCTGAGCGTGCAGCAATTCCTGTGCTTAAACCTTGCTCCATTTTCCCACCAGGAAGGTGCTTCCCATGTCCACGGTGTCCGTGCTGGATGACCACATCAGCCACTACCCCCAGCTGGAGGATCCCATGGGATTCCTGAACGCTTACCTGAACTTCATCAACTCCTTCTGAGCTGCTGCAGCTCCTCTGCTTCGGAGTCAGGCTTTGGGGGCAGGAAAAAAACCTGGATTTTATCTCCCACATCCAACACTGCGCTCACACCCTCATCCTGGGCTGCCAAACTGAGTTAAATCCATGGAGCACCGGAAAAATGAGGGGAAAAGCAGGATGCTGGGAGCTCTTCCAGCCCTGCACTCCCCCTTTTTGCCCAGCTTAATTCTGTGTTTAGAGAGGCTGGGGTTTAAATTAGCATTAAATCTGTGTTTCTTCCTTCTTTCCTTCCTCACCCTGGATTGGGAAGAAACACCAGCTCATCATCCCCTTCCCTTCCCAGTTTTCCATATGGGATTTTTCCCAATCTGAGCCCAGGAAAAGGCTGCCCCGGGGTTTGGTTATTCCCTGACATCAGGCTCAGAGAATTGAATCTGCCTCAAGAGATGGAGTTTAATCTCTCTCTCTGACCATTGATTTTTTTCTGCGTGGAAGAAGAGACAGTTACAAAAAGATTGCGAATTTGGAGGTTTGGGGTGGGTTTTAATTGTTTATGTTGGGAATTTGATAGCATCCCTTTAGGAGGAAGGGGTTTTTGCTTCATAAACAGCCATTATGGGCTATTTTTTTCTGTACTGGAGCAGACAGAACTAGAACAAAAAAAAAAATTTCTATTTTATTAACAGTAGTTCATATGAATTCCACCACTTGAACCAGTGTTTATTTTCTGTTAATAAAAAGCAATTTTGACAAAAATCCGATTCCATTTCCTCGCCCCTCCCTGCATCTTTTCTCCTCCCTGGTTGGCTGCAAGGGGCCAGAGGTGCCATAAGTTAGGTGGGAATGCCTAAGGGACAACAAGGGAAGGGACTTGGGAATGGCTCAGTACCAGCCAGCCACTAATGGAACATCATACAAAATCTTTCCCAAATGGAGAAATAAAAAGGACATGCAGAAGGACAGCCAGGAAAAAGGGGGGGGAATTCCAGGAATTGCCGTGCTGGAAGCTCTCAGCCCACGGAAGCCAGGATGACATCGACGGACGTCTCGTCCTTGCTCCTGACTGTCACCTGCATGGTCACACCGTCCCCCAGTGCCAGCCTGGACCTCACCAGCACGTCACAGCCACCTCTGTACACACCTGGGACAAAGCAACACGGACAGGTCACTTTGGGAGAGGCTCAGGGATCCAGTTCTGACCCAGGGACAACGGCTGAGGGCAAGGCAGGCTTGGCGTCCGGCTCTGCACATGGGTCACAAGCCCGTGGAATGCTCCAGGTTGGGGGAGAGGGGTTGGAAAGCTGGGAAAGGTCCTGGGGGTGCTGGCGACAGTGGCTGGACAGCCCCAGGTGGGCAAGAAGCCGATGGCACCTGGGCTGTGCCAGCCCCAGCGTGGGGATTGTCCCCTGTGCTGGTCCTGCTGAGGGACCCCCTGGAATCCTGGGAGCAGCTCCTGAGCTGGAGGGGCTGGAGCGTGTCCAGGAAAGGGGCTGGAGCCCCAGGAGCGGCTGCGGGAGCTGGGAAAGGGGCTCAGCCTGGAGAAAAGGAGGCTCAGGGGGGCCCTTGTGGCTCTGCACAAGTCCCTGACAGGAGGGGGCAGCCGGGGGGGTCGGGCTCTGCTCCCAGGGAACAGGGACAGGAGGAGAGGGAACGGCCTCAGGCTGGGCCAGGGGAGGCTCAGGGTGGATACTGGGAAAATTCCTGCATGGAAAGGGCTGCCCAGGGTAGTGGGGAGTCCCCATCCCTGGAGCGATTTCAAATCCCTGTGGAGGTGGCACTTGGGGACATGGTCAGTGGTGGCCTTGGCAGCGCTGGGGATGGTTGGACTCAATGACCTCAGAGGGCTTTTCCAACCTAAACAATTCCACGATTCAGGAAGAAGCTGTGGGTGCTGCAGGGCAACTCAGGATGTGTCTTTAGCAACAGGAACTTGAGAACAAGCTGCTCCCACGATCACCCTTCTGAGATAAGCTCAGGCAAGGAAGTTCTGTCTGCTCTGGAACTTCTCAAATCAGAGATTCTCCACCATTCCCACAGGCAGAATTCCTCATTCCAACAGACACAGAGCTTGGCCTGAGCACATCCACAGAGAGCTCCAAGTTGGCACCAGCTGCATTCAACAAACTGGGTCCCTTCAGTTTTCTACAGAGAAAAAAAACCCTTTCCTACATAGAAAAAACTCCCCAAAATAACAGCAGGACCTCCTAAACCACTTCCCTTCATTTAGAAAAACCTGTGGGGACATGGAAACCCGGAGTTCAGCAGCAGGAGCACTTACCAGCCAAGTAGAGGGTGTGAGAATTTTTGTTTTCTGGCACTTTATCTGACCTCTCGCAGGGCTGCATGCCCAGGAACTTGATGATGTTATTGACAGCTTCTGCATGCCGAGATTGAAGAGGAAAAATGATTCCAGGTGATTATTTATGACACCAAATAAAACCCCAGCAGGATTTCCCAGGTGGGTCACCAATAAATGAGGGGTTCTCTCACCATCCAGGGTTTTAATGGAGCTGAGTGCAAAGGTTTCTTCCTTCTCAAAGTCATCTCCCACCTCTTCCCAGGCAGCTGCAAAGTTGGGTTTTAAAACCTTCTGGAGATGATCAGACACTGTCACCTCCAAGTCTTCCAACTGGGAGGAAAAAAAAAGGGAAATTCTCAGGTCAGTTATGGCAATGATCCTCACCTTGGAAAGGGAAAGAGAGCCCACAGCATTTTGCCAGGACAATTCCTGGTTTTAATTCCAGGAGAACCGTATAATAATAGCTTCTAAAACGAGGGAAAATGGTATTTATGGTGGTCATCTGTAAACCTTAAAAATATTTACACAAAACATCTGGGAGAGTAAAGGAGAGCAGAAAATGAGGCCATCACTTGATGGGTCAAAACCCTTTACAGCCCCTACTGGGCTTCCATGGAGGGACTTTCTCAGAATCCAGGGAATCCTGGAATGGTTTGGGTGGGAAGGGACCTTAAGGATCATCCAGTTCCACTCCTGCCATGTGCAGGGACACCTTCCACTGTCCCAGGTTGCTCCAGCCTGGCCTTGGACACTTCCAGGGATCCAGGGGCAGCCACGGCTTCTCTGGGAATTCCAGCCCAGCCCCCCCCCCCCCTCCCAGCCAGGAATTCCTTCCCAAGATCCCATCCAGCCCTGCCCTCTGGCACTGGGAAGCCATTCCCTGTGTCCTGTCCCTCCAGGCCTTGTCCCCAGTCCCTCTGCAGCTCTCCTGGAGCCCCTTTAGGCCCTGGGAGGGGCTCTGAGCTCTCCCTGGAGCCTTCTCTTCTCCAGTCTGAACATTCCCAGCTCTCCCAGCCTGGCTCCAGAAGGAGCCTTTATTTCCCCCAGTACCTCCTGGGACCTGACTTTTACCCCCATCACTGAACACACACTTAACAGAAACTCAAATGCTTGGGGTGGAAAAGATTGGGGCACAATTCTGAAAACAGACAGTGGAAGTCATTCCTTCCTCCCTTCCTGTCTGATCCCACAAATTCTCCACAGGGCACTAAAACTTTTGACAGAAGTGAGGTTTTGGGGAAGGATCCAAAAACGACATTTTACGCTATTTTGGTGTTTCATGGACTGATTTCAGGTTTGAGAGGAAACTTGACCCAACGGCCACATTTATCCCAAATTAGTGACAGTGGGAAAAGGGAACAAAGCCTGCACTCACCACATACTCATCCTCATACCCATCCTCTTCTGGCACCCCCGTGTTGGGGTCGCAGTCCCGCACCGTGAACTTCATGGTGCAGCTGAAGGTACAAGCGACTGGAAGAGAGAGAAATCCGGGATAACTGGGGCAGATTCCTCTGCTGGAGCCCTCTCTTCCCGAAAAGAGACTGGAAGATCCATCAGTTTTGCCCCAGGAATACAGATGTGGCCGGGGCAGAGCATTTTAATATAATTTTTCCCTTTGATTTGAGAAAAAAAGGCCAAAGGAGGAGCTCAGGAGAGTTCCAGGGGTAACAAACACAGGCCACTGATTCCAAATGCTGCCATGAGAAATTCCACAAGGATTTCTTGCAAATGGAATATGATCCAAAGCCACAGTTGAGCAAATTCAGATTAGTTCTAATCTTCCCTGGTATTAAAATAACTTCAAAATCCACTCCACTGATAAGTCATGGAAATAACTGCAAACCCAGTGGTGTTTAAGTGAGACTAAGGAAAGAAAGGAAAGTTTCATGCCCAAGAAAATCTCATTCCTACATTTTGTGGTTGTTTCTGATTCCCTAAGAGAGGAAAAATTCCATTAGTCCATTATATAAAGCCTCAAATTAAGAATACTTTTATTCTATCTGCATTTTCTTTTCACTGGTTCTGTTCTTGAGCACTACCAAACACCCACGGTTTTTCAATGTGCTCCTTTCACTGATTCCAGGCAGTAAATCCAAGCTTCCCTTACCTGCATGCCCTGCAATCCTCTTTAACATCCCATTTTTAATCACCCAACACCACTGATTATGAAATCAATGATGAACTCAAATCAATCCATCACCACGCTGATTATTTAGAACGATTATTTTGCTCCAAGCCAGCACTTGTGAGACCCACGACAAAGAAACAGCCACGAATCTCGGCACGAACCCAACCCCGCACCTCCGACTTTTTGGTGTTCTCCAAAACCTTCACGTGAGGCATTTGTCGGGCAGAATTTCTCACCTGCAGTGGGGTCATCCTGGGGGATCCTGACCAGGGTGTAGCACATTCCAGGCTGGTTGTAGGCCAGGCTGGGAGCTGGGATGCAGCAGATCACGTCGTAAGCGTCTGATGGCTCCATCTGCACCGTGACTCTCTCCAGGAGCTGATCGTTCAAGGTGTTCGTGCAGTCAAACTGCAGCAGCAAACAGGGAGAAGGACTTGGAAACACTTCCAACATCAAGAGTTTTCCCCCCCAAGTCAGCTAAAATCCTCCGTGGCATGCAGAGAACTTCCTGCATTTCGAGCGACTCTGCCAAATCCTGCTGCAGCCTGGGAAAAGGGTGTGAATTCCCTCACCTGGAAAACGATGTGGTTTGGGAACACGTGTTTGATGCAGCGAACAAAATACTCTGTTTCTGCTTCTGTGAGCTGCACTGGTTCTGAAGATTTGAACAAAGGACCCAGGCCCTTGAATTCTGGGATGGCTGCCAGTTGTTCTGTGCAGGAAGGAGAAGAAGAGCAACAGTGACAGGCTCTGATCCTGCCATCATCCCAACACTTCACAGAATCCCAGCATGGTTTGGGTTGGGAGGGACATCAAGGATAATCCAGTTCCACCTCTTGGACACTTTCCACTGTCCCAGGGTGCTCCAAACCCTGTTCAGCCTGGCCTTGGACACTGCCAGGGATCCAGGGGCAGCCACAGCTGCTCTGAGCACCCTGTGCCAAGGCCTCCAGCCAGGAATTCCTTCCCAAGATCCCATCCAGCCCTGCCCTCTGGCAGTGGGAAGCCATTCCCTGGGTCCTGTCCCTCCATGCTTTGTCCCAAGTCCCTCTCCAGCTCTCAAGGAGCCCCTTTAGGCCCTGGAAGGGCCTCTGAGCTCTCCCTGGAGCCTTCTCTCATCCAGCCACCTCTTCTCTGGGAATTCCAGCCCAGCCCCTCCCCACCCTCCCAGCCAGGAATTCCTTCCCAAGATCCCATCCATCCCTGCCCTCTGGCACTGGGAAGCCATTCCCTGGGTCCTGTCCCTCCAGGCCTTGTCCCAAGTCCCTCTCCAGCTTTCCTGGAAAGCCACTGATCTTCTCTCCTACCTTGGAATATATCCTGGCGTGAAGGAGCCACTTTCTCAGGTTTGCTGGTCACCAGGGCAATCTCTGTGGAGAAAAAAATCAAAGACTGTGCTCTGTCTCAACTAAACCATGCAGGAGGTTTAAATCTACTAAACCTCCACTAAATATTCCTTAAACTCTATTCCTTAAACTCTATTCCTTAAACGTTTCACACGCTCTGCTGCAAACCACTGCCAGCCTGGCTGCTCGCACACTGAAATACCTTTTTTTTTGGGGTGGAAATACTGGATTGAAAGTAGAAAAAAAGAAGTCTGAGTTATGAGGAATAAACCACACCTTAGCCCCGGAGAGGCAGCACAAAAATGGAAGGAGGAGGAGGAGAAGGGAGAAAAAAAAGAAACCCAGAGCTGGTTGTGCCAAGTCAAGATGCTCAAGAATTGTGCAAGGACCTGGAAGAAAGCCAGAGAAGGACTGAGTGCTCCTGGAATGGTTTTTTTCCAAAGGCTGTGACCCAATAAATTCTGATTATGTACAGATTTGCCCCTGATAACAACATCAGCACAACAACAGCAGCCCCAAGGCTTCAAGCCTTGCCTCCAGCTCATTTCCATGCAGCCTGGGTGTTACCTGCTTTCTGTTCAAAGATTGGTGCTGTAGCCAGGGGAACTGTTTTCATGTCAAAGGGTTTCTCCGAAGGCTCCAGCGTGTACTGGTGCAGGGCTTTCTCCATCCCAGGAACAGACACCGTCAACCCTGCAGAGGAGCAAGGCAGAAAAACTCAGTTTTAAGAGCTGGAACTGCCACAGGCACTGCCATGCAGGGCTGATCCACAGGAAATAAAACAGGCAAAGGAGGAAAAAAGCTGCTCCGAAGATGACACAAAGCTGCCAAGTCTAAACAGTTCACTCCCAAGCATCTTACAGGTATTAATTAAATTCTCTGCTCACGCGAATTTGCAATTACAGACATAAAATGTTTTTATAATCCACCCTCATCCTCGTTTTGGATTGGAAAAGACAGAGCAAAAATCAAGAAATTTGTGCCAAGTGAAGGAAGAGTCCATGAGAAAAGCCCAGCTCCTACTCCTGGCTCCATTTCCCAGACCACCCTTCCCATATTTTGCTAAATCCACCACTCTCAGCACGAGCACTTGCAGGGAAGTGCTAAGGCCAGAAAAAAACCCACGTGAATTAACAGCTCTCAGTGGTTTCCTTTCTCTCACTGACCATTAAAAATGTAGGCAGCATTCAGGGCCAGCTGTCTCTGCTGCAGGACGTTCAAGTAGAACGTTGCCCTGTCCCGGACCTCGTCGTCGCTGTCCATCATGCACCTGTTTGGGGACAAGGGGACAGGGTCAGCCAGCTCTGGCCATCAGAGAGCTCAGCTAAAAAGGACACTGCCAAAACTGGCTTTGATATTGCAGTGGCGGTCAGAGCTCCCTCAAGAGATTTTCAAATGATGCAAAAATGTGTTTCTGCAGCACAGGAGTCGGTTTAATTTCAATTAAATCATTAACACCACGTGTCTTAACACGAGGCATGAACCTGTGGCATGGGAACACCCAGCTCTGGAAACACAAACGTTATTTATGAGGAACCTGGATAGGAATTTTCTTGCTTCAAGGGGTGTAAAAAATGTCTCATGTAGAAAAGCTCTGTAGGGGGAGAGTGACTTTTAATATGGGCAGATATCGACAGGACAAGGGGGAACAGTTTTAAACTAAAAGAGATTTAGGTTGGATGTGAGGAGGAAATTCCTGGCTGTGAGGATGGGGAGGCCTTGGCAGCTGTGGCTGCCCCTGGAAGATCCAAGGCCAGGCTGGATGTGGCTTGGAGCAACCTGGGATAGTGGAAGGATTCCACCACGGCAGGGGTGGAATGGGATGAGCTTTAAGGTCCTTCCAACCCAAACCACTCAATGATTCTGTGATTTATTACCCTCCCTGAGCAATGTTCTCAGACCAAATTACCATCATGTGTTTCCATGACTAATCCCATCTCTCACTTCCTTGTCTCCAGCAGTGCTCTGCTCCCTGCAGCCATGCAGGAAAGGTGGGAGAAGCGTTTTCCCACTCCTCAACTGGGATTGACAACCTCAGTGCAAGTTCCAGCCTGGTCTGATCTTCCTTCCCTGGCTGCTTGCAGGGAATCAGAGGGCCCTGAGTCACCACAGGCTCAGCACAGGCCCAGCCACCCCCACTCACCTCTGGAGCAGCACCAGGATACTCGGAAGCAGATTCTCATTCTGTGCCCCAAACTTTGCCAAAGCACTGACAGCAGCTGCAGAGACAACAGGCAGGTGTCAGAGGGGCTCGGGTTCTGCACAAACACCTTCTCACAGCCCTGAATTTTCAATTTACAAAGCCTTTCACTTCCACACCATAAACCCTTCAGTGATATGGAAAGGTTAAACTATCCCTGTATTTCCAAATGGAAATAGTTCTGTGATCAAGATCAGCTTAACAGCCCTGCAGCTGTTTCTGAGGGACCTCTTCATCAGGTATTTGTTGAAGCTCTGTGGAATATTCCAATTGTTGGCCCTTCTGCCATTTGCAGCAGCTCCCACTGCAGATAAATCTGTCTTCCACACAAGCACCCAGTGGTGACCAGGGCCAGGCTACACCCAGTGACTCTGCAGGGAGCACAAACCCCTCAGGAACCGCTTGGAGCTGCCTCTCCAAACGAATCAAGTTTCAGCTTGGCACCAGCTTGGAGAAAATCCCCACCCAGAAGGAAGAGGAAGCTGTTTCAGGAAGTACAAACTTGTGACGATGACGTTAAATAGGGAAGCAGCAGTGTCCCCATCTCGTGTATTACACCTTGAATTCCAGCAGACACTCAAAGGGCCTAGAACCCATCTCTTATTTATGTTCTGAAGCCCAGGTGCTGATGCCAAGATGATCTGAGGAGTTTAAACAGCCTCAGGGTAAAACCACCTCCACAGCTTTGCACGGTTCCTGGGGAAGAACCATCACTCCCCACACTCCAAACCCAGTTTCAGCCTGGGAATTCTCAGCCATGGGAGCTTCCAGGACTGGAGCTGCACTCACCAGCCCTCACGGCCTCGTTCTCCAGCACCACCCTGTTGAAGATGAAGCGGATGTATTTGGATGGGGATGGGGTCCTGGGGCCCTCCTTGCCCAGCAGGTGCAGGATCTTGGTGGCCAGCACGGTGTGCTCGCAGTCCTCGATGAACTCGCAGAGGTGAGCCAAGCCCGACTCCTTGCTCTCGGGGTTCTCCTCGATGATGCTGATTATACAATCCACAATGGCTCTCTTGTACTCAAAGCCACCCTGGCAAAGGGAAATCGGGGACAGTGACCCTCTGAGCTGAGCGAGGCTCGGCTCCCTCACGCTTCAGTGACTGCTTCCCGTGGAGAAAACAAGTGTTTGGACAAATTGGGGTAAGGAAAAGTGTGCTGGACGACCTCACAGGGCATTCCCAGCCCCCTGACCCATCGAGGTACAACATCTGAGCATCCTCAGCTCTAATTCCTGAGCATTTCACACAGGTCTGACCCACTCAGGCCCATCTTTCTGTGCACCCACTGACAGAAGAGACCCTTCCCATCACCCAGCAGGTCCAAACCTGCCAAAACCTCCCCTCCCCGAGCAAGTGTCGCACGTACATCATCCCTGAGCATGTTGGAGAGGAAGGTCATCATGACGCTGTGCTTCCGAGGGTACTTCTGGCACAGGGCACTGATGGCCTGCACGACCACGACCTGCAGAACAGCACAGAAGGACAGGGCTCACGTGTTTGTTTTCCTGGGAAAAACACAGGCTCCTATCTCGAGCTGTCACCTTGATCGATTAAACCCACGTACAAGGATAAAAATCAGGTGGTGGGTTCTCAGGGCCAGCGTGTAACAACCTCGTGGCAGGGTGCTGCAAGACCTGGCTCTGGCAGAGAGACTGGAATTTAGGATGGAGTATAACTCAAAGGCCTCCCCTCCTGCCTTCCTTCTGTCCAGGGATGATCACGATGCAATTTTAACTTGTCACATTCTGTCGTTAAAACTCTTTGCAGTTTCAAACTTGTCTAATACTCGTTTTTCTCATAAAAACAAGGACTTGGGACCACTTTAAGCAGACTGATTTTGCAGAGCTGTGCTCCTCATGATGTAACAGGTACAACTGAACCAGCCTGAACAAATTCATTACCAGTTTAGTCACTATAAAACTTAGAAATTAGAAATTTAAAATTCACACTGTTTCCTAACTATGCATCGAGACTGATGTGATATAAACTCAATCAGAACAATTAAAATCCTTCTTCCTCTCTAAAGAGACAACCAGAAGGAAGAACAAGATCTGCAGGATATTGCACAGGAGCCAGGAATCCACCAAATGCTATTTTTCCTTTCTTGGGCTGGTGGGAGGAAGGCACGCAGGATATTTCAGCTGGAAAGCAGAGCACTGCACCTCCTGAACTTTGCCCTACCACACTAAACCACCGAAGCATTAACAAACGGGAAAAGCTTGACAATAAAAACAAGAATGGGAGAAAAACCTGCAGCTGGAAAGAGCAGAGGCCTCCAATGCCACACCTTAAACTCATCTGAGATTTCTGACACGAAGGAGGAGATCTGTTTCATGAGCCTGTCCACGCTGCTCTCGCTGCCCGTCTTCAGCAGCGTGGTGATGGCCAGGGTGGCGATGCTGCGGTTGGAGTCGGTGATGAGGTTTTCCAGGTCCAGGTTGCAGGCGGTGACTGCAGATGGATGCTTCATGGCCACCTGCAAGGAACGCAATCCCAAAATTAGGTGGGAGCAGCAGCACCCCGCAGTTCAAAGCGTTTGATGCAGTCAGAGCTCAGGGTTTTGGGTTCGGCGTTTTAAATGAATTTTAAGGTACGGCTCGTGGGTTTGACAGTCACAAATTGCTGCTGTTGTGTTGTGCAGCTCTGGAATCAGAATACTTCCTTCACCTGGATTTTGTAATATTAAATATCCAGGATTCTGCTTCCTTCCAGCTGACAGCTCACAAATTATCAAACTACAGCTTGTTATATCCCTGTGCTCCAGAAATGAGCA
Organism: Gymnorhina tibicen; assembly: GCA_013399875.1. NCBI lineage: Eukaryota > Metazoa > Chordata > Aves > Passeriformes > Artamidae > Gymnorhina > Gymnorhina tibicen. The sequence continues at coordinate 53,031 of VXAZ01004080.1, read as the reverse complement.
AACACAGCCTGAATGCAGAAAGATTTCTGTCACACCAGGAGATCTGGCATGGAAAAGCCAATTCTCCAGCATGGAAGAGTTCCAAATAAAGTCATCACAGGGGCAGCTGCTCTGCCTGAGGTAATACATCATTAGGCACTGCTGGCTGGCTCTGATCTGAGAAGGAAGCTCGTTCAGAGGTTCTGGAAGCACTCACTTTATTCAGGGTCCGGACGGCTGCGTAGCGCAGGACAGGTTTGGGAGAACTGCAGAAAAGCTGCAACACTGGGGAAAAAAAACAAACCAAAAACCAAAGATAGGGCCTCTTTCAAAGAAAGGGAATAGAGCAGGAAGTCTAATGTATCTCCATTCAACTACACACTGCTAAATATTCATGCAGCTCTATGCATCATTTATCATGAGCTTCACACGCAGGTTAAAAACAAACTCCTGGTTTTGATCCTACTACCAATAACAGTGGGGTTGCACAGCTGCCTTTACATTCCAGTTCTATATTCCAGGTGGAAGAGAATTTTCCCAGAGAAACTGTGTTGTTCCATCCCTGGAAGTGTCCAAGGCCAGGCTGGACAAGGCTTGGAGAAGCCTGGGATAGTGGAAGGTGTCCCTGCCCATGGCAGGCGCTGGATGATCTTTAAGGTCCCTTCCAACTCAAACCATTCCATGATTCCCTCCCATCCCAACTTCCTGCAGCTGGATAAAGACAAGAATCACCCCGTGCCACCTCTACGGCCATTTATCTAAAGCTCTGGACGAAACAGGGAAAAGGATCTCAACCAAAAGCCCTTTAACTCGGGGACAATCAGAAAATTCAGGGTTTGGGTATCATAATTATGCTGTATTTTCTCTAAATTTCTTTATTACCCTTTGTTCCAGCTGCTGCAGGGGTACAAAGGGCTGTGACCAACCTGACACAGCAGGTGCCAGCTCCCTGGCCGTGCAGTTGGGCAGGTGGATGATGGCAGAGGCAGCCTCATAAATCACCATCTCATGCTTGTTCCTCAGGCAGCTCTCGATGAAGTCGAACAGGGGACTTTCATGGCTACAAACACGAGAATCCCAGGATCTTTTAAGGCTGGAAAACTCCCTCTAAGATCGAGTCCAAATGTTATCTCAGCACTACAGTTCTGTCTCTGTGGAGATCTCCACAAACACTAAAAAAACACTGCTGTTTCCAAACTCTGATTCATTTCTGTATCTCAAATTCTGCCTCTTACTTACCCCTCCTCCGACTCCTTGAGGAGTTTGCTTGCAATCCTGATCAGCATGCAGTAGGCAAACTGGGATTTCAGCCCCGATTTGGTGAATTTATTCAGCATCTTGGACACAGCCAGGCGGTCGTTTTTCCTAAGGTGATAGAGCAGCCCCAAAGCATGATACTATGGAAGGGGAAACAGAGGGGCAGGCGCTGAGTACAGCTGGAAAAGCCACGTGAAGACATCAAAGAGGGGTAATAATTGCTGTTTCCTGGCAGAAATGCCTTCTAACCTCAACTGAGCTGAGTTTCCTGACAAGTTGCAAAGATCTGCAACGTTTCCTTCCCCTTTCTGTCCACTCTCAACTACTCCTGAAGATCCAAAGAGCCACAAAGTTAATTTCTCTCCTTTTTATTTTCCCATTAAATATCATAACTTCAAAGGCTTCAGCTTTGCACAGTAACACCTGCATTTCTAAGGAACTCCAGGATATCCCAAGGCCCTGAAATGACAGCTGACCTCACAAAAATCCTTGAGGCCTTTTTGATGGAAGCACAAAGGATCATTTCTAGTTCCTTGCCAAGTTATTTTGGGGTTTTTTTTCCCCCATAAAACTGATTTACTGCAAGGCTTCATGAAGCTGCTAAGAGGGCAAGGGCAAAGCTGATTTTACAGAATCTTTCTGATCATGAGTCTGCAACAGACAGAATAATTCCATTTCCACAGATGTCTGGAATATATCTGTGCAGAAATTTTGCTCCTGTGGAGATCTTGCTGATATTTGGGTTCATCTTTGTGGTCTTTTTGCACCTGGCAAATTTTCTGAAGGCCAAGAGATGCTCATTGGGAGGGCAGTGAGATAACTTCCCAAACTTTTTGAGCACTCAAAGCTCTTCTGCAACAACCACTGTGGCACAGGCAGCAGCATTCCAGCTGTCAGAAATTCAGCAGGAAAAGGGAAGAGAACCCCAGAGCCAGCTCCTAATTAACAACCTCGTGCTGGCATCATGGTAAAATTCATGATTTTTTTTTTTGCAACAGTCGAGCTGTTCCCCACAAATCACAATTCTTGCTTTTAAAAGACTAAAGGAAAATCAGGTAATTTTTTCCGAAGTTTTCTTAAGAGCTCCCAGAATTTCACTAAACCCCTGCAGTGTTTTTAGGGCCAGCCACCCTCAAACACACCTGTACCATGATGTTGTCACTGGAAGCTGCTTCCTGAGCTTCGTTGATCCACCTTTTGACCACGTCATAGCTGATCTTCATCATGTGCTGCAAAAAAAAAATCGAGATTGGAGACCAGCTCCCAGGAGATTTCCCAGCACAGCCAGTCTTTATCCTATAAACTGTGATTTTCCTTACATCTCGGTCTCAAACTACCACGCTTTCACTTCTATTAATAAAAATACCAACTAATGAGATCTTTCCCAGCCTTCTCTCCTAAACAAGAGAGAGGAAAACAGAGTGGATTCCTTCAGCTTACCCTCCCAGTGTCTATTAGCAGAAATAATCCTGAACTGCAGCTTCAGCAGGTGATTTCATGGCCCTTCCCCAGATAAATTCATGTTCTACACTGACTGCAGAGATGATGAGCATTTTGCACTAGAAATTATTATGATTGATGTACTCAAACGTTAAGGAAGGAATTTGAACAGAGAAAGGAAACTCTGTTCTTCCTTTATTTTTCGGTGAGATGAAGAGTCACGTCAGAGAAAGAAAACTCTGTTCTTCCTTTATTTTTCGGTGAGATGAAGAGTCACGTCAGAGAAAGAACAAAACAAACACAGCAGGCTCACCCTCCCAGCCTGACACAACGCCAGATTGCCAAAAATCTTCTGCTTTACTTACCAAGGAAGACACCAGTGCAGAGCTGGACACGCTGGGGACTTTGTCCACAATGGCCTGTTTCATGTACCTCTCGATGGCTTGTAGCATTGTACCCTAGGGAGGGGAAAAGAGGGAAAAAGGGAAGCCTGGATACTTTGGAGGAAGAGCATAAAAGCAGCATAAAGCAAAAATCCACATTCAAAGGAGCCTCAGCAAAAATCTGGAGTTAATTCTGCAAGGCAGACGTGGGTTTGAGCTGCCTGGTCCTGAAGGTTCAGTGACAAAGTCACCAGCAAAGCAGTCCCAGATAGGAACTGGAGCTCCCAAACATTCCAACTGCACATTCCCAATGCTCCAGCTCCACAGAGCTCCTGGTAACTGCAGAGGGAATCAAGCAGAGCAATCCCAGACAGGAACTGGAGCTCCCAAACATTCCAGCTGCACATTCCCAGTGCTCCAGCCCCACAGAGCTTCTGGAAATTGCACAGGGCACCAAGCAGAGCAATCCCAGATAGGAACTGGAGCTCCCAAACATTCCAACTGCACATTCCCAGTGCTCCAGCCCCACAGAGCTCCTGGCAATGCAGAGGGAATCGAGCAGCCCTCTCCAGAGCAGCAGTTCCACTACTACTGTAAAATACACCCTGCAAGAGAGGAATTTTGGGATTCCACTACTACTGTAAAATACACCCTGCAAGAGAGGAATTTTGGGATTTTAAACCCACTCATCACCCCTCCCACAAAGTGACACAATTTGTACTCACATCAGTGATCCTGCACAGAGCTCGGATGGCCGGGCCTCGATAGACATCCTCCTTCCCTGTCATGTCTTTGGTCAAACTGAAACCATCAAAAACATCCTGTTAACACTTCTTTAATATCCCCAGGTCTCAGTCTTTTTGTGACATTCACCTCATTTAGCTGTTAACTGCTAAGCTCTAGTTCTGGCTAGGAACAGCTTCTTAATAATCAGCTTAATTTGAGAGCTATTAACATCAAAATCTGGGGAAATGCAGAACCATAAAATGCACAGTCCATTGTACTGCTTTGCCACGGGCCTGGTTTGTTTAGCTCAACCATTCTCTTGCTGTTTGTTCTACACAAAATTTTGATTTAGAAATAGTGAGCAAAGTTCAGTTTGGTTTATTTTATGTATTTCTAAAGCCGTTCAGCAATCAGTGTTGTTGGCACACACCACAGATCGAACTTTTGCTCTTGCAGCAGCTGCAATGTCTATTTTTGTAGTGAAAAAAATTGAGAGTTCAGCTGGGAGAACGAACTGGGCTTTGCTCTGACAGCAAAGTCACAGCCTAAATTCTGACAAACCAATGGAGCAGCAAGAATTTTTAAAAAACATCCCAAAGCACAGGAAAACAAAGTAACAACCAGTCAATACACTGAATCCTCCTGCTTTCTTAACAAAGTATAATATCAGAGTGGGAACAAAATAACATTTCAGAGGGTGGCACATCCTCTGTATCACGGAACTCCTGTAATCCTTATAAAACCTCAACACTGTAGCAGCCAAAACAAACCCAGGGAGATTTTGGGTTCAAAAGCAGCCCCCGTTCCAGAGCTCTGATCCTGGCCTTTGTAGGGTGTCCCACCTGCTCGTGACAATGATGACATCCTCAGAGATATTGGCCATCTCTTTGATTGTGAGGTAACACATCCTTCTGAGGGTTTGCTGTGGAAACGTGGGGCAGAGAACCATTAAACTCAATGGCAATTAGAAGTTTTAAAAGATAAATTGACCTAAAAATTAAGTATTTCGCTTTAAAAGATAAATAAGCTTTTAAACAGGAGACAGTTCTTTTCAATTCAAAGTTACAAATAGAAAACTACATTTGATAACTGGATAAGAGCCAGGCTCCTTGATATCAAACAAATCAGAAGAGTAAGACATAAATATTTTGTAAAATGATAAGAACTAATACAAAAATCCACATTAATTTCCAAAGAAATGATGCATCCCATCTGTACTCAGAAGCCTCACAATTATCAGTTAAAAGCTTTCAAAAATAACTTTGTTATTGTAAAAGAAAAATAGAAACACGCATGAAGTGTTGACATTAAGTCTTTGAAAACAACTGACATTTATATTTTCAAAAACCCTCTACTTTTTAAAATGCGGATATGAGAAACATTCCAAACACTCTGTACTTCCAAAAATTTTGTTCCATCTTTAAAAAGTTGCACCTTCCTTGGACAAACCTCTAACAAACCAACCATTTTCAATCAAAATTAATGAGCCCCATCGCATGCAACACACTGCTCTGAGTTCTTGTACTCTGCAGAAGAGATCACAGAAGGACTTTACATCCTGCTGAGCCCAAAGCTGAACTCCAGACTTCAATTCCCAAACCATTCTATGATTTTTAGGGCGTTCTCAGCCCTTGCCTCGATGAGATTAACGAACAGAAGCTGTACTAGGGAACAGCAGCCTTCGATCTGCAGGCAACTTTGAAATTCCATTTTGAGTCAAGCAGATGGTGATGATTTGCAAGTGGAAGCAACAATCATCAAGTGACACCGATTTGTAACTTCAGGCTTTGTCATTATCCCCACTTTCACACCAGTAATTAACTCAGAACCCACCTCCACCCCCAAACCAACCCACAGACGTAACCGCACGTTGTTATTCAGTCATTTGTTTCCAAACCAGGAACTGCCTCCAGAGCTCCTCCCGTGAAGTGTTTGCCTCCCACATCCCGAGATCCAAGTGTTTGGCAGTTCCTGCAAGCCCGGACAAAAGCAGGGAGAGGCAAAACTCCGGGTGCTTACATCATTAGACTGAAACAATCTGGTCATGGCAAAGAAAGCTTCCGTGGCTTCCGTGGTTCCAAAGTGCTCACCCTGGAATCAGCAGAGAGGAAAAGCAGTCATTATTCAGCTCCCTCTTCTAATGCCCTCCCACACACCAGGAACCTTTGCTTGGAGACTTTCTCCTGTTAGAAACCATCCCTTCCTCACTTTCTTTCCCAGGGAATCCACAGTTACCTCCACTCTAAATGCCCTCCACGGGGATGGAATAGTTTCCCAAGGAGTTTTCCCTGTGACAGGAAGGGGTGGGAAACTTCTTTCCCACTAAAAGCTCTCAGGGATATTCATTGTGGATGGAGAGAAATCCTAACAGTTACCTGGTTCAGCAGGTACAGGATCTTGGTAAGGATGTGAAGGCATCTTCGTGGGTTTATAGGGGTCTCATTGAAGAGACGTGCCTGGAAGTGAAACATAAATTCTGCTTTTACATAACCCAACAATAATTATTTCTCCTTCGGCATCAAAATGAAACACATTTGTTTCCAGCCAAGCAGCTTGTCATTTTTATTTGTACTAAATATGTGTCCCAGAGAACGTCTTCTTGCGTCTTTAGTTTGCAGCAATCCGAACAAAGCACAAACAACTCAATTTACCATCTGGAACTGGCAAAAATACCTCAAAACAAAACATTTTTTTTTCTTCAGGAAGAGCCCCCTGAGATGCCACATGTCCATATGGAAGGCAGAAGCCATGTGTCATCCAATTACCCTGAAAAAACCCCTCATTAGCTGCAGATAAAGCTAATTTATTTACACTCTCTCCGATTTTAAATTAATTATATGAATTTAGCCATTCACATTCCCCCCCACAATCACTCTGCAACACTTCCTGAAGGAAAAAATAAATAATTAAACAGCATAATCCTGTGGTAATTCCTACCTCCTGAAGCACAGCGCTCTTCTCCAGATGCTGGAAAGGATTGGAGCCACTACCTGAGGAGAAAGAGACCTCTCAGCTGAGGAAATGAATTCCTCACAAACTCCAACAGATCTGAACACGCAGAGAAAGCCCCAAAACTTTACCAAACCACCTCAAAACAGTGACATTCCTCCTTGAAAAGCTGATGTTGGCCATCAACAGCTTTGAATTCACTTTCTTAAGGGGTATATTCAGGGTTAGAGAAAGGATAAAGGTAAAAAAAGGAGAGGGAGAAGAAAATTGTTTGCTATTTAATTTGCCTTTACTAAAACTATTTCCTTTTTCTACTTTTTCGACTAAATAAATCCACTTGTTTTTATTCCTTCAGGCACCAAAAGCACTGAAGGCGTCAACACAAGAGCTGCTGAGCAGGACCTGAAGCAGAACTGAAACCACCTGTCAGACATGTAAATCCCTCCACAGCCTCACTTCTGCTCCTGATCCTCTCCCCCCCAGGCAGGAATTTCTCATTTCCAGGTCATTTCTTCCTCAGTTCTCACATCCCAAGCAGAAGGAAACCGAGAATGAAACAAAACTCAACCCCAGCTGGGCACGTTTGGAGCTCAGAGCAGCAGCACAGAAAATTCAGGGCAGCACCAGTTACTGTAGGGAACACAGAGTTAACGTCCAGACCTTTGGAAGGGACTTTCCAGGGACACCTTCCACTAGCCCAGGTTGCTCCAAGCCCTGTCCAGCCTGGCCTTGGACACTTCCAGGGATCCAGGGGCAGCCACAGCTTCTCTGGACAACAAGATCTGCCCCTCTTGGGTGCTGCTGCACACAGGGAGATGGGGCCAGAGGTTGCCTAAACTCCCTGGTGTGAATTCCAGATGTGCAGACAGAGAAGGTCTGGAAAGGCTTCTCTGAACCCTTTTGGATTTTGCTTTGTGCAGCAAAATGACTAAAAAAATATGTTTATTATCTTGGCATACATCACGACTTTGTCCAGGTACTGATGTAAATATAAATACATGTAATCGATTCTCTCTTCTCCTTGCAGGGAAGAAACATCTGCACTGAGCAGAGACAGGGATAAAATCCTCTCTAGAAACCAGCCGAGCAAACGGAGAGCAAACAGCCCCCAGTTCCTCTGGATTTGTCACAAGAGGGGAGAAATACTTTGGCAGTCGGTTCTTACAGCTGAAGCACAAATACCCACAAGCTGTGAGAGATGGGAGATCACAGAAGCATGGANCTCGTCCTTCTTATCGAACTTCTTGATCATGGCGGCCCCGCTCCCGCTCCCTCCGAGCGCCGCCGCCTCAGCNGAGCAGGGACACCTTCCACTACCCCAGGCTGCTCCAAGTCTTGGACACTTGCAGGGATCCAGGGGCAGCCACAGCTTCTCTGGGCACCCTGTGCCAGGGCCTCCCCACCTCAGGGCCTCCCTCACCTCAGCATCCCCTCAGCTCCCTCATCTCCACCCCCCGTACACCTCAGCAGANCGGCGCGTCTTAAAGGAGACGCGTCCTTATTTTGTGAGGGGCCGTGAGGTTTCACCGGCGGACAGAGAGACAAAAAAAGAGATAAAGAAACCATCTGAACTCCAGGCGAAAAAAAAGGAACTCATGTGGCATTCACATGACAATCCAAACCTCTATGACCCTTGGCAAAAGCCCAGGTAAGTCACAAGTAGCTCCTATGTAACTCACATTTAACTCCCATGGCAAACCAACCATTGTGTCCCTTGTCAAAAAAAAAAGTGTAATTCCCATGTAACTCATGGGTAACTCTCACGTAACTCTCAAGACAAACCAACCCACTGAGCCCCTTGGCAAAAAAAAAAAAAGGATTCCCATTAATCTCCCAAGTAACTCCCGCGTAACTTCCACGTAACTCATGTGGAACTCACAAGTAACTCACAAGTAACTCTCGCATAATTCTCGAGACAAACCAACCATTTGAGCCCATTGGCAAAAAAAAACGGCCTCAAGCTGTGCCAGGGAAGGTTAAGGTGGTTGGATATTGGGAAAATTCCTTCGTGGAATTTTTCCTGGCACAGCTGGACATTTCCCATTCCCTGAGGGATTTCAAAGCCCCGCGGATGCGGCCCTCGGTGACACGGCTCAGCGGTGGCCTTGGCGGTGCTGGGAATGCCCCTGGACAAGTTTTCCCTAAAATATGAGGAACTGGGATGAAGAGAGGTGCTGCTGCTTCCTTGTGGAACGGTGGGAATGGCTTTGTGGAGCTGGAATGCCAATCCATAGGAGCAGCTTCGCCCGAGGAGGAGCTGGTGCTGCCTTCGCTCAGCGGCTTGGGAACGCCGGGATTCTCCTTCTCATCCTGCAAGGAAAATCATTCCATGCTTTGCACCTCTGGGAATAAAAGGAAAACGGGCAATTCCGTAGGAAAACATGGTAATCCAAGGCTGTATCCTGTTAAATCCAGCTGCAGTGACTTTGGAGAGGCTGGAGCACGAAGCCGTGACCCCATTTTTAAGGAGCTTGCTTTGCAAAGCTGGATTTTTTTTTTCATGGTATTTTAGGAATGTGGTGATAAAAACTGCTTAATTCCATCCCATTTTCCATTTTAACGCCATCTCCTGACCTTCACGCGGGATTTTTCCACGCTCCGGGGAGTTGTGAAAACTCCTGGGGTAATTCACAGGTTTTTAAACTCGACCCTGGTTCTTTCCTGTGCTGCTGTGCCCGATTTAACAACCCAGACAACAATTTTGGGCAGGATACAAACAGCCAAGTGACCTTTCCTGGCACGTCCTGCCCGAGTGGGAACACATCCAGCTCCTGGCACAATTACTTTTTCCTAAAGAATCCCCTGGGGAATAAATTAAGGTAACCTGACTGATTTCCAGTTAAAAAAACCAGATAGACTGGAATGACGAATGAGTTCGTTCAGTGTTTTTTTCCCCTCGACCTGAGAACAAATCAACCTGAAAAATGTCACGGCATCACTTCAAAAAACTCTGGAAAGTTTGGAAAGTCAAAAAACTCTGTTTTCCTTTCCCCGTTCTTTGTCTTCAGCATTTTTGGTGCCTCCAGTTCGGCGACTTCCATCCAAAAGCTGCAACGCCTTCCCCTTGTTTTTTCCAAGTGGGAATTGTTTGCTGCGTTCCAAGCCCGGGCGGCAGAGAAATTCAGAGCAAACTGGGTTTTCTCATTGGAAAATTGGAATTGATTTGTCCCAATTCCCAGATCCTGCCCTTGTTTCCATGGGATTGTGGATTTGTGCCTCCTGTGGGTAAAAACTCCAGTGGTTTTCGCTTGGACCAGAGGGCTGTGAGGAAAGGGTTTTGTTTTACTCTTCTGAACACCACCAACAAATGGGTTTCTGAAACAAGGGGGGTACAGGATGGGTTTATTTCCTAAAAGAAACTAAGAGGCGTGATATAATATATAATATATAATATATAATATATAATATATAATATATAATATATAATATATAATAT
>VXAZ01004080.1:15870-42688 GCA_013399875.1 Gymnorhina tibicen | reverse complement strand
AATAGTAGTAATAATAATAATAATAATAATCCTCCTGTTTAAATAATCCTGAAATCCACCTGTTTAAATAATAATAGTAGTAATAATAATAATAATAATAATCCTCCTGTTTAAATAATCCTGAAATCCACCTGTTTAAATAATAATAGTAGTAATAATAATAATAATAATAATCCTCCTGTTTAAATAATCCTGAAATCCACCTGTTTAAATAATAATAGTAGTAATAATAATAATAATAATAATCCTCCTGTTTAAATAATCCTGAAATCCACCTGTTTAAATAATAATAGTAGTAATAATAATAATAATAATAATCCTCCTGTTTAAATAATCCTGAAATCCACCTGTTTAAATAATAATAGTAGTAATAATAATAATAATAATAATCCTCCTGTTTAAATAATCCTGAAATCCACCTGTTTAAATAATAATAGTAGTAATAATAATAATAATAATAATCCTCCTGTTTAAATAATCCTGAAATCCACCTGTTTAAATAATAATAGTAGTAATAATAATAATAATAATAATCCTCCTGTTTAAATAATCCTGAAATCCACCTGTTTAAATAATAATAGTAGTAATAATAATAATAATAATAATAATAATAATAATAATAATAATAATTTATAGTAATCTCAGATATAAATATATATTAATATTTAAGGGAGAAAGGATTCAGGATCTTCCCTGTTTACAGAGAAACATCACCTACAGGATCACAGCGTGTCTCGATTCTCATCCTAAAATCCCACTGCTGCAAAATGCTGATATTGGTCATCTCCTGGAGCTTACTGTGGCCCCAGCAGCAAAATCCCTTCTTCTTATTTTAATTATTTTAATTATTTTAATTGTTTTTAGTGATCTTAATTATTTTAATTATTTTCATATTTTAAATATCTTTACTACTTAAAACATTTTAAACACTTTAAATATTTTAAAATTGCATTAATAAAAATTTGTATCAATTGGCATTAATTCACTGGACAATTCAATGTATCTTTTAAACACAAGTTACTCCTCACGAGCCGTTCTCCTCGTGAGGAAAGGAGAAACTGAGGGCTCTTCCCAATCGATTCCACCCAGTGGTTTAAGAAAACAGGGAATAATTGAGGCTGGAACACCACATCAATCCCTGTATTTTTTCCAGGTTGGACAGGGCTTGGAGCAACCTGGTCTGGTTGGATCAAGATGATCTTCAAGGTCCTTCCAAAGCGTTCCATGAATTTTTGAGCCTGGATGAGGGAGGAAATCTTTGTGGAAATCTGGTGTGGAGGAGCTCTCAGAGCTGGAGGGATGTGGTTTTAACCCTTGGGTAGGAAAAGAACTAAAAAAAGTTACAAATAGCAACAAACAAAGAGGAATTGCTCCAAAATTTCATATTTTAGGAGGCTTTTTGTCTCTATAAATCCCATGGGACTTGTGCAAGAGTATTTATGCATTGAAAGGAACCCCCAGTCCTGCATCTTATTAAAAACTTTAAAAAAATTAGAGATGGGGATAAAAAAATCAGGAATTAAAAGCTAAAAGAATTAGAAATTAGAAGCTAAAGAATTAGGAATTGAAAGCTGAAAAATTAGGAATTACAACCTAAAAAATCAGGACTTAAAAGTTAAAAAATTAGTAATTAAATGATTAAAAAAATTAGGAAAATTAGGCCTGAGAGTCCTTCACCCTGACAAATAACTTTTTCTTACCACATAAATTGTTCCAACATAACTTTTCCAGAGGTTTTTACTCCCTGGCTCCGATTTTAATCCACCCTGACTGTTTATACTGTAATCACATCCGTGTGGAAATGACTCCAGAAGAATTTACTGCTCTTTTAAATTGTATTTCATTTATAATCGGTGTTGCTGTGGTTATTTTTATCCACGTATTTTAAATGGCTCTTGGCTTCAAGTGAGACTTGTCCTTCCAAAAAATTAAATCCACTCTGGAGCTACTGCTTCCCAAATCCCTGTCACTCCTTGTCCAAACTCCCGTGCTCTGCGCCGGTTTATTTCTCAATTTAATTAATTAATGGGATTTGCTACTTCAAGTCAATGTCTCAGCTCCAAATATTCCATTATTTGGGGTGTGGGAGGTCTTAATTCCATCCTCTTGGGAGAATTCCAGGTGCTAAAGCTCCAGGGATGTGGTTCAGGTGTCGTCCAAGCCCTTCCCTCGTTGCGTTCTCCATCTCCCCACCTCTTTCCGGCTGCCCTTGGATCCACATCCCAAAATCTGGGATGTCTTTATTCCTGAGGAAGGATCCACTTTTCAGTTGTTTCATGGGTTTTTTTGCAAAGACAGAGGTTTTTTTGTAAATTGACAACACCAATAATAAGAATTAATTATAAGATTAAAATAATAATAATAATAGTAGTAGTAGTAATCCTTCTCCCTTAAATATGAATATATTTTAATAACATTATTACTATTATTATAGTTATAATCCCTTTCCCTTAAATATGAATATATTTTAATAACATTATTATTGTTGTTATTGTTATCATTTTTATTATTAGATAAACAGGTATTGACAATCCCAATAATTAATTAGGATAATAAGGAGGAGAATAATAATAAGGATTAATAGGAAACAGGGGAAGAAAATAAAGAAAATAAACAGAGACATGAACCCAATGAACCAACAACGAGGCCAAAGACGAGGAACAACCTCATCACTCACCCCAGTTAATGGGCTGTCAAAACACCACGGGGGATGAAATCCACCCAACAAAGAACAAATTTGCCCTTTCAGAGGAAATCCTTCCCTCTAACCCCTCCAGTTTCATGTTTTTCTTTGCTGTTGACCCTGGGGGCAACTTTTAATTTCGTATTTGCTTCTCTGGATCTGCTCAGGAGCCCCAAATTCTCCTGGAATTTGGATTTCCTTCTTGTCTTCCGTGGTTGATGTCGTCACACCCTCAACGTGAGCGGGGTGAGGTTGTGGTGTCACCTCCGGGTGATCCTCAGGAGCAGCAGCATCTCCTTCATCCTCTTCTGAAGAACTTTTAATCGCTCTCTGTTATTATTTTAATTACTCTCTCGACTGAGGTTACTCTGTCCTTACTTACATCCTACAACACCCCCAAAAAACGCGGTGGACAGAGAACCACCTAAAACCACCAGTTTTGGATCCCCCAGCTCTTTTCAGCGTCTCCCCGACCCCCAGGAGCATTCAAGAAAGGCTTTGCTGTGCGTGGTCCACACAATCAGGACGTTTGTTCTCAGGGCTTTTTGTCCCAGGACGGAGAGGGAAAAACAATCATCCAACAGGGACAAGCTGTGGATACTCCCCAGCTCTCCTCCCACTTCCAGAAGCTAAAAGTTGTTGCTGCCGTGCTCCCGGTGCTGGATTTTCCACCTAAAATTTGAGGTTTCGTGATCTCAACCACTCACGGGCAGAGAATAGTTCCAAAATAATCCCAGCCAGCTCACAAACTCTTCCTGCAGTTTTTACTCGAACACATTGTTTCCTTCAAGTGCTTGTAGACATCAATGAGAACGTGACAACATTAATTCCGAGGGGAAAATGTGGGTTTTTACAAGTTTTTCCACGGATTTAGCACAGGTTTATAGTCAAGATTTCCAACTTGCTGTAATTCACAGCTGCTGATAGCAGACCCAAGTTGAACTTGACAATTATCAACTTTAAAAATAAACTTGAGACAGGAACGTTTCCCCACCTGACCGTAACTTATTGCAGAAGGGGAAAATAAAACAAGCCCCACGTGAGGGACATTTATTTATTCCTGAAAAGCGAGGGTGGAAAGATCCAAGCAAATCTTCCCTCTCCCTTCTCGCTCTCGGAGAATACAAAAAGGTGTGAGCAGAATTCATTTTGCTTCAGGAGAAACCCTCTGGGAGTGTTATTTGCAGGGAAAAGGGGATGAGTCCAAGCCTCCAGCTGGAAAATTCATGACCTCATGTTTTGTCAGTGCCCTTCCCTCCTAGAACAGCATCAAATGATTTAATTGAATAAAATAAAGGCTTGTGACCAAAATCTGCTCGTTCTCTTTGGGAAAAGGCTGCAGTGATTCTCCAAAACAGCCTCACATCTGAGAACTGAAAGTCCCCAAATCAGAAGTTGAGACCTGAAGCAACTCTGAGGCCAAAAACCCCTGGCTGGTTTCGTGGGTGTTTTCCCTTCTCATGGAAAAGGAGTTGAAGTTACAAAACAATTCCGGCGGAGATCCCCTGGGAGTTCCTGAGGCGAGCACACCCCACCCTGCTGCTCCCCTGGCTCCTGCTCTCAGCTCACACTCCTCAGCTCTAAGCTCACACTTCCCACCTCTCCAGCATGGAGCGATTTCCCTTGGAAAGCTCTGGAAAGGCCAGAATCTCTCCAGCCTGATGCCATAAATGCAGCAGCGGCTCGTTCCCATGACCGGGGTGTTCTGTTGGGCAGCAAAGACACCCCGTTTTCACCAGTTCTGCCAAATTCCAACCAAAAGAGGAAATTTTCATTGTGAATCAATCTAAAACTGCAGCAAGTGTTAAATTTTTGCTTTTATCAGAGAATGGCCTTGCCTACAATACTTAGCACTGGATCTTCTTCCCTTTCTTGTTCTTCTCCTCCTTTTCCTTCCTCTTCTTCCTTTTCTTCTTCATCTCCTTCTCCTCCTTCTCTTCCTTCTTCTCCTTCTTCTCTTTCTCTTTCTTCTCCTTCTTCTTCTCCTCCTTCTCTTTCTTCTCCTCCTCATCCTTCTCCTCCTCCTTCTCCTCCTCCTTCTTCTTCTCCTCCTTCTCTTTCTTCTCCTCCTCATCCTTCTCCTCCTCCTTCTCCTCCTCCTTCTTCTCCTCCTTCTTCCGTTAGAGGCTCAATAATTTCAAAATTCCCATAACACAAAATGTTACCACCGGAATTTCTTCCTGGAGAAGGAAAAGCCTCCATCCCTCTTAACTTCCAGGGCCTTATTTTGACTTTCCCAGGTGTCTCCAAGCACAACGGGCAGCGCTGCTTTGGGACAGAGTCTGGGCCCAGCACCTGCTTCTTGCTGGATTAAGAGTAGGTAATTAAAATGAAAGTAATTAACTTGATGGGAAATTAGTCCAGGCTGCCAACCTGAGCTTTACAAATCGTTTCTTGGAACCATTTGGACTCAGCACATGGAATTAGCAGGGGTGAACCACAGTCCCAAATATTCCTGGGAGGATCAACTCACATCCTGAGCAGGTTTTATGTACTTGGTGCAGAAATCTGTGGGAGCTGATAAGAAATGAAGTAATTCCCAGTTAACTCCTCAAAGGAAAACAAAAGCTGGTTAATTGCTGAGGTTTGGATTATTCTGCTCCTTAAGGCAGAGTTTTCATTTCTGTTTGCTGGAAAACGAACCCAAAGGAATATTTTTGCCCAGCAAGGAGATGGATCCTCATCCCTCCTGCTGGCATCTTGGAACAAGCAGTTTGGTCTCCCTTTGGACACTGGCCTGATCTCTAGTCCTGGCTTAAAATCCAGCTCTTCTTACCCAAAAATCTCAGGTTCAAGAGTCACAGCCAGCAACACGACCTCACCATGAGCTACATCCAAGGAGAAACCTGGAACCCCTCAACCGCTTCCACTTGTGGTGGTGCATCCCCCTGGCTTCCCCTTCCCTGGAGCTGCTTTGGGGCCTCAGGAATTCCCACATGGATGGCGAAGTGTCCTTTGGCCAAACCAGCTGGACAGGGAAGCATCCCTTGACCATACCAGGAACTTGTGCATGGAAAAGGTGGGAGAAATTGTCCATATGAAGAGCTCCAGTTCCCTGAGCGAGGTGAGGAACAAAGGATAATCCCATGTTCCCTGAAGGCCTTGGAGTATCACTTACTGGAATCAGAGCCCAAGTGGAAAAGTACCATTGTTAGCAGAGCTCTGAAAAAAAACCCCTCCAGTAATTCCCAGCTTGGGTTGTGGCCAGGATGGAAATCTACTGGTGACTTACAGGAAATCTGTAATGGATTTATATGGAATTCTATGGAATCATAGAATGATTTGGAAAGGATCTTAAGGATCATCCAGTCCCACCTCCTGCCATGGGCAGGGACACCTCCCACTACCCCAGGGTGCTCCAAGCTCCAGTGTCCAACCTGGCCTTGGACACTGCCAGGGATCCAGGGGCAGCCACAGCTCCTCTGGGAATTCCAGCCCAGCCCCTCCCCACCCTCCCAGCCAGGAATTCCTTCCCTACATCCCATCCAGCCCTGCCCTCTGGCAGTGGGAAGCCATTCCCTGGGTCCTGTCCCTCCAGGCCTTGTCCCCAGTCCCTCTGCAGCTCTCCTGGAGCCCCTTTAGGCCCTGGAAGGGGCTCTGAGCTCTCCCTGGAGCCTTTTCCACTCCAGGTGAGCACCCCCAGCTCTCCCAGCCTGGCTCCAGAGGGGCTCCAGACCTGGGAGCAGCTCCAGGGCCTCCTCTGGGCTCTCTCCAGCAGCTCCAGGTCCTGCTGCTGTTGGCCCCAGGGCTGGGGCAGCTCTGCAGGTGGGGTCTCACCTGAGGGGGCACAGGGGCAGAATCCCCCCCTCCCCTGCTGCCCACACTGGGATCAGCCCAGGCCTGGGGGGTTCTGGGCTGGGGCAGGTCCAGATTTCACCCACCAATGCCCCAAATCCTTCTCCCAGCACTGCTCTCCACCCCTTCATCCCCCAGCCTGGACCAATCCTTTCTCAACATGTACTTGTGTGTACGAATGGATTTGAATCCCCTCCAGCAAGTAAAGGATGAATGTTTCCGTCTGGGATCTGTAATTAAACCTCTGTTGCAATTGGAGCAACCCCTATCAAAGTAAATGTTAAATCAGTCACTGATTAAGTGCAGCTGAACGCTTTTGTGCCCTCATATTTTTGCACCCTCTTCACCACCAGTCTCCATATAAATCATTCTAAATTGATTCTGACCTGGTGCTCGTTTCACCCGTGTGATAAATAATTGAATGGACCTTGCCAAGGACGTGGAGCTGTTGGAGAGAGTCCAGAGGAGGTCACCAGGATGATCAGAGGGATGGAGCAGCTCTGCTGGGAGGAAAGGCTGGGAGAGTTGGGAATGTTCAGACTGGAGAAGAGAAGGCTCCAGGGAGAGCTCAGAGCCCCTGCCAGGGCCTAAAGGGGCTCCAGGAGAGCTGCAGAGGGACTGGGGACAAGGCCTGGAGGGACAGGACCCAGGGAATGACTTCCCAGTGCCAGAGGGCAGGGATGGATGGGATCTTGGGAAGGAATTCCTGGCTGGGAGGGTGAGGAGGGGCTGGGCTGGAATTCCCAGAGGAGCTGTGGCTGCCCCTGGATCCCTGGCAGTGTCCAAGGCCAGGTTGGACACTGGAGCTTGGAGCAGCCTGGGATAGTGGAAGATTCCCTGCCCATGGCAGGGGATGGAACAAGGTGATTTTAAGGCCCCTTCCAACCCAAACCATCCCCTAATTCTGTGAAATTTATATTAAAACCAACTTTTGCCAATACCTTTGATGGTGGCAATGACGAGACAGTGGTGATTACCCAGCCCAAAAATTGCTTCTCAGATGTTCACTTGAAAACACTTGAAAACAGACAACCCCTAAAGCAGGGGTGTGGTGAATCCCTCTGGAATTCCAGGCTGTGTCCAGCCCTTGGTTTTCTCCATGCCCCAAGGGAGGGACGCTTTAGGATCACATCCTTGTCCTGGTGCTGGATGGGAAGGATCCTTTGATGCTGTGCCTCGGGGGACAGTACACGAAGGGCTCCCTGGCTGGGATGATCCCACAAATCAGCCTGTCAGGGAAAATTCCCTGTCTGACCATCCCGGAGCCGCTCTGGAACTCACAGTTCCTGAGCTGGGAATGAAACCTCTCTTCACAGCTCCACACTCACAGGGTCAGACCAGGTTTCTTCACTCCAGGTTTCCCACGGCAGAGGCTCAGTGTCTCAATCCTTAAAATAATTTCATCTCTGCGCAATAAATAAATAATAAAACAGCAGCTCGAGCTGGTGCCTCCCAGGCGGCAAAGGACACCTGGGGTTTTCCACCCTCACAGCCAATGACAGCCAGTCATTCCCTAGCTCTGATTTTTCATGGAAAGGCTCGAGGATTTTCGTGGAAGAATGTTGAGAGTGTGCCGTTCCCAGGGATCACAACCCTCCGGTTCAACCGGTATAAAACTCTCACCCAGCTGTGCTTATCTCCTGGAAGATTAGCAGCTGCAGGGCTTGTTTGCACCAGGAGCACCCAAATCCTCACCTAGAAACTGAGGACACGATTGGATTTTTACATCTTTTGAAGGAATTCTTGAGAAGAAGGGCAAAGCTTTCCCTGATCGAATTTTCTTTACCAAAACCTGGGATTATCACGATCAGCTCTTGCGTAAACTGTGAACCCTGCCCTGCTGATTGCTTTTTGTCACTCTCGTTGTGTGGCATCCCAGCCCGTCCAGAGTACAGCCACAACCTTCACCAGCCAGCCTCAAGAATATGGGAAAATGCTCCGCTGGAACGGAACCCCCGCAGCATTTTCATCTGGAATATTTCTAAGCACCACCCTCAGACGTCTCCTCCTTGCTCTCCACGTTCACGTTGCTCTCTCCGGAACACATTTGACAGGGGTCACATGGTTTGTCGTGGGTGCAGCCTCTCTTCTGCTTCAGGAGGGGTTAATTGAGGTCAATTCTCCTTCCTTGGTGGCAGAGGGAGAATTTATTCACCTCTCACGAAGATTTGGTGATTGGCCATGAAACGTTGCCATCCAAATAACCCTTTGCTTTCCCTTTGCTAGACCCGCGGGGCTATTTGCTGATGCTCACTGACAAAATAAAACGAGGTGAGAATAAACAAAGAGGCCACGAGCAAGGAGCTGAGTTGGGGAGGATTTGTTGTGAGCAGGATCTGAGTCTTTGGAATGCTGCGGGATGGAGCCCAACCGCAGGAGCTCTGCAGATCTTCCAGGGCTCGATCATAGCTTGTTGTCCAGTTTTGAGGTTTGTTGGGGACCAGCATGTTCCAACTCCAGCACTGGGATTCCTGGAATCCCAAGGACATGAAATCTCCACAGATCCATGGCCAGATCCTGCCAGGTATAGGAGGGAGGAACAGCACCCTCCCAGGACACTGTGATTCCCTTGGATACCACATTCCCCTGGGCAGGGAGTGCTGCCTCATCTCCTGCCAGGATTGCATCCCTTCCCAAGATATTGCATCCCTTCCCAGGGTATCGCATCCCTTCCCAAGATATCGCATCCCAAGAGTACCACGACCCTCCTGGGCATTGCAGTGACCCCCGATATCGATCCCCCCAGGCACTGCTTTCTCCAGGGTTATCCCATCCCCTCTCCCCCACCCCTGATACTGCAGCCCCTGGATCACTCATCCCTTCCCCTCCAAATATTTCATCCTCCTGGTATCTTTTCCCTTCCCGGGGAGTCTCACATCCCGTGGATGTTGCATCCCCTCCCTGGTTACTGCATCTCCCCACTCGCTGGGAATCGCATCCCTCTTTGGATACCGAATTCCACATCCTCCCTGCTCCCCCAGGATTTGTATTCCCGGGCTTTTCCATCCCTTCTGCTATTGCCTCCTGCCCGGTATTGCATCCCACCACCCCTCCCGGTATTCTATGCCCCCGGGCGTCTCATCCTCCCGGGAATCTCATCATCCCCGCGGGCAATGAATCCTCCTCCTCCCCCTTTATTTCATCCCTTTCCGGGTATTGCATCACCGGGCACCGAATTCCCCCGGGGCACCGAATCCCCCCCGGCATTGCCACCCCCCGCTCGCCCCTCCCGGGCACCGCATCCCCTCCCCGCCCCTGGCTCCCCATCCCGGCAGGGCGGTGCGTCCCTCCCGGTGGCCCCGGTTCGAAAGCGAAAGCGAAACCACTCGGGCCCCACCGGGACCGCGACAGCGGCAGGGAGGAGCCACGAAGCCCCCTCTGGAGTGCTCGCTGGAGCTCGGAGCTGCCGCCGGGCCGGTCCCATGGCACGGCCGCTGCTGCCGCTGCTCTGCGGTACCGCCGCTCTCCTGCTGCTCCGCGCCGCCGCCGACACCGGTAAGCGGGGCTGCCCCGGGCTTCCCGGCTCGCCGCCGGCTCGTCCGAGCTCTCCCTGGGGTGCTCACACCCTCCCCGGGGTCCTTACACCTTCCCCGGGGTGCCCACGCCGTCCCGGAGGTGCTCGTTCCGCTTCCCGGGATTCCGGTGCTTCTCCCCGGGATCCCCGCTCCGCTCCCTGGGGAGCCAGCTCCGCTCCCTGAGGAGTCTGCTCGACTTCCGGAGGGAACCACGCTACTCCCTGGAGTACCTGAACCCCCACTTGAGTTGCCCACTCTATGCCCGGGGTGCCCATGTCGTCCCGAAGGTGTTTGCTCCGGTCCCGAAGGTGCTCGCTCCGCTTCCCGGGATGCCGGTGCTACTCCCCGGGATCCCCGCTCCGCTCCCTGGGGAGCCAGCTCCGCTTCCTGGGTTACCCACGCTGCTCCCTGGGGTGCCCGAGCCCCCGTTCGAGGTGCCCAGGCTGCTCCCCAGGGTGTCTATGCCATCCCTGGGGTGTCCATGCCATCCCTGGGGTGTCCACTCCGCTTCCTTGGGTTCCCAGGCTGCTCCCTGGGGTACTCGAGCTCCCACTCAGGGTGTCCTTGCTGCTCCCTGGGGTGCTCACGCTGCTCCCTGCATTCCCAAACCTCTCCCTGGGTGTCTCATGACCCCCCCAGAGTGCCCAGGCTGCACCCCCATGTTCCCTGAGTGCCCACCTCCCTTCTGGCATTCCCACACCACCTCCTCACCAGTGTCCAGGGAGGCCAGAGGTGATTTTTGGGATCCATGTGATGGACCCATGGGAGCTGCCTCACTGTGGGATTTCAGCCTGGGTGGGCTCTGTGGGTTTTCCACGGCACTGGGAGTTGTCCGTGGCTGCTGAGCCTGGAGTGCCACATCGTGTCTTGGCTCTCCAAAAGCCCAAAGTCCTGGAATCCCTGGATCGTGAAAGTTGAAAAACACCTTGAAGATCACTGAGTCTAACGATTAACCCAGCACTGCTGAGGCCACCACCGACTCCAAGGACTTTTAAATCCCTCCAGGAATGGGGGCACCCCAGGCAGCTGTGCCATGAAGGAATTTTCCTGATATCCAACTGGACCCTCCCCTGTCCCAGCCTGAGTCCGTTCCCTTTCCTCCTGTCCCTGTTCCCTGCGAGCAGAGCCCAACTCCCACCTGGCTCCAGGATTTCAGGGAGTTGTGCAGAGCCACAAGGTCCCCCCCGAGCCTCCTTTTTTCTCCAGGCCCTTTCCCAGCTCCCTCAGCCGCTCCTGGGGCTCCAGCCCTTTCCAAGCTCTGTTGTTCTTGGACACAACAGCTTTGGAGAAAATTTCATCACAGCTCAGACATTGGAAGCATCCCTTGGTTCATCCCCCGGGAGCCCCTGGAAGCAGCAAGAGCATTATGAAATACTTAATTAAATGAAAGTGTGGGAATTGTGAAGGATTCTGTGAAATAAGGTTGGGAGGGAGCCCAGAGCTTTGGGGCAGCTTCAGTGCCCTCTCTTCTCCAAGCCCCTATGTGGTCCTGAAGCCCTGGAAAATTAATTTACCCTTATTTATAATCGGATGATGGGAATGGCGAGGACTGAAATGTCTTGGGTGACAAAAATAAGCCGGAAGAGCCACATGAGCTGGGAAGCCACGAGCCCCGAACCTGAGGAGCAGGCTAAAAATAGGGAATCATTCCCCCTGACCACTGATCCCAGGCATCCAGACAATGTTCCAGGCAGCAGTGGTGCCACCAGGATCACTGTTTGAGGCAGAAAATGTGGTTTTAGGGGGCGTTAGAGAAAAGGAATAATATTTATTTCTTTTAGTTCAGTTGGTGGATAATTTGGGATGTTGCATCCCACAATGTTCCCAGTGGGTATCCCAGCCTCTCCTGCTCTCCATCCCTAGCCCAGCTGGTCAACTGGAAATATTTTTCGGTTAAAACATGAAAAAGTTTTATTTATTTCTGTGATTTTGGCATTTCTTATGGAATTGTTCTTGGGTCCAGATTTGCGAAATTCCTTTTTTCTCCACTTTTTTTTTGGCTCACGGCTTTTAAATGTTGAGCAGAAAAATCCCCCAAAACATCTCTCCGGGCCTTTCCCTGATGATTTTTTAAAGAGAACAGCCAAGTTTTTCCAGGTGTGGATTCTCCAGTGTCCAGTTGTGGCTGTGCATCCTTGGGAAGCTGTTTTGGGACATGGGATGACAGCACACAGCGGCATCTCCATACCTGGGATCATCCTGGCTGTGTTCCCAGTGCTGGCACGTTCTGCTTCCCAACGTGCTGGAATGAGCTCATCCTCCAGAATCGGGATCATTGGAGGTGGCTGGTGGAGAAAGACAAGAAAAAGTGAAGTAAAAAATTCATGGAAATGGAAAATCCGTGAATATTGGGCACGTTTCAACATGGAAATTGAATCCCAGCAGGATGCAGGGAATCCAGATGGAAATGAGGCAGCTGGAGATGTTCTCCTGGGAAGGTTGGCTCCCGGCACTGCAGCTCCTTTGGGAGGCGGGCCAAGGCTGGGATGAGTCTCTGAGCACCTGGGATGATGCATCCATAGGAAATTCCAACTCACTGCCGAGGGACAAAAGCCTAAATCCTGCATCTCCAGGCCTGTTTCCTCCCTTTTTCCCCCTTGGAATGTGTTTTGTCTCATCAAACAAGCTGAAATCCATAGATAGCATGAGATGCTGGATCGTGATCCTGGAGAGTGGCATCTCTGGGATCTTGTTGAACAACTTGGGCATTTTTTGGAAGAGAAGATTCCAATCAACTGGAAAAAAAATTCTTTGGGATGAGGAGAACAGGTTGAAAAGCTGGAAGGCATGAACAGAGCTCGCAGATCCCTGTTTTTCCTGGACATTTTTGGTGTTTCCGGCTGGATTTCCTGCCGCGCTCCCCTTGGAGGAGCAGCTGGAGTTGGAAGTGGGAGGGATTTTCATTCACTAAAGGCGCAGTTTCAGGTCTGGTGAGTTGTGAGGCTGTTACGAAACATCCCCAGGCGTTTCCTTGAATCCCAGTTGCAAGAGTGGCTGCTTCCAGGAATTTTGCCCACAGCTTGAGAGGAGGCCAAGAGCTGCTGTGCTCAGCACGTGTGGTCCCCGGGTCACTCGTTTCCTCCGGCCACACTGGCCGCAGCCCTCGGGATCACACTTGGATCCAGCTGGATCCAGCTGGCCACTGAAACGGAGCAAATTCCCCCTGGGATGTTCTGGGCTTGCACCACAAATTGGGGCAGGAGTTTTTGAGGACGGAGATTTTTATCTCTGGGTGTTTTGGGTGCTGCGGGAGCGCGTTGTGTTCCTGTCCCTGCTGCCACTGTGCCACTGTCCCCTTCCCGTCCTGCTCCCATTCCCGCTGTTTCCAATTCCCCATCGTATTCCCATCCCCACCGTGCTTCCAACCCCACCGTGTTCCCATTCCCACTGCACTTGCATCCCCATCATGCTCCCATTCCACTGGGCTTCCAAATCCATCGTGTTCCCATTCCCACTGTGCTTCCAAACCCATCGTGTTCCCATTCCCACTGTTTCCAAACCCACTGTGTTCCCATTCCCACTGTGCTTCCAAACCCATCGTGTTCCCATTCCCAGTGCTTCCAACCCCATTGTGCTCTCATCCTCACTGTTCCCATCCCCATCATGTTCCCATTCCCATGGTTTCTGTCCCCATTGTTCTCCCATCCCCATCCTGCTCCCATTCCCCCTGTTTCCATCCCCATCCTTTTCCCATCCCCACTGTTTCTATTCCCATCGTGCTCCCATCCCCATCGTGCTCCCATTCCCACCATTTCCATCCCCATCCTGCTCTCATCCCTGCTGCCACCACACTTCTGTCCCTGGTGGCTGCTGTCCCTGTCACCGGCACATTCCCATCCCTGTGTGCTCCTGTCCTCACTGCCATGGCTTTCCCTTTCCCATTCCCATTCCCATTCCCATTCCCATTCCCATTCCCATTCCCATTCCCACCGTTCTTCCATCTCCACTCCATAATGATCCCAGCCCAAGCGTGCGTCCCTCCTGGCTGGACACTGCTCCATCCCAGCTGGACATTGCTCCATCCATGCCAGGCACCCATCCATCCATGCATCCATGCATCCATCCATGCATCCATGCATGCATGCATCCATCCATCCATCCACCCTATCCATACTTCCCATCCCAGATATCCATTGCTCCATCGTGGTCATCCATCCCATCCCAGATATCCATCATTCCATCCTGGCCGTGCATCCCATCCCGGCCGTCCATCGCTCCATCCTGGCTGTATTTTGTGTTATTCCCATTTTACATCTCTCCATCTCTCCGTGCTGGCTCCCACTGGGATACGAGAGCTTCCAGCAGCCAGGATCATGGATGAGCCATCCCCACACCACCACAGGGATCCAGGTGCTGGCACAGTTTTGGAGCACCCAGGAAACTTTCCCAATTGCACCAGAAAAGAAGGGAAATTTCACCACCCTGGTGCGGAACCAACCTCATCCCAAGGCCGAAGGGGAAGCAGGAACTCCTTTGGGAAAAAGCAAAGCCATAACTCATAATCCATCTCTGTCCCACTGCCTGGGATACTTGGATTTCAGCTACCACCTTCCAGAGGGGAAAAAACCCTGGGAAGTGGCTGGAGGACTCAGACAGTGCCTGGAATTTTTCATGTCCAGCTGCAAAATGAGTGGAGAAGGACGGGGGCAACGAGCGCGGCCGGAATGCTGGAGACAGGATGCAGCCGGGGCCACTGGCCTGGGACAGTGTCTGCAAGGGGATGGAATTCCATAAAAATTCCTTGGTGGCTGGAGGAGCTGCTACAGGACTGCAAACACACAGGCAGTGGATGTTTTCCCTTTCTCCAGCCACCGGAGGAGCTGCTGCAAGCGATCCCCAACATGCTGGGAATATTTTCCCTTTCTCCATCCCCCATGTCAGGCACAGGGGTCCCTTTATTTCTGCAGGCTGGATGAGGCTCTCCCAACCCCAGGGCAGCACCAAATCCCTGTATCCATCCCTAGGCAGGATTTCGTAGAATCAAGAAATGATTTGGGTTGGAAGGGAATTTAAGGATCGCCTCATTCCGTGTCCTGCCAGGACATTTTCCGCTATCCCGGGGTGCTCCAAGCCTCATCCAACCTGGCCTTGGACACTTCCAGGGATGGGGAGTGGGGAATTTCCCAGCACAGCCAGAGGTTGCCTGATCTCCCTGTCGTGATTCCACCTTTTTTTCCATCCCATTCCCATTCCAGCGCGATGCAGCCGCCCCAAGGCCGTGGCCAACGCTCACATCGACGCCGGGAACCACATGGAGCTGAATTCCTTCCTGCGCTACTCCTGCAACCCCGGATACAAACGGAAAGCCGGGACCTCCAGCCTCATCCAGTGCATCCTCTGGAACGGCTCCAAGCCCCGCTGGACCGACCCCACGCTCCAGTGCATCCGTAAGTCCTCGGCAGGAATCTGGGAGCGGGGACACCTCAGGCACTGGAGGATGGGAAGAGATAGAAACCATGGGAGTGGGAACACGACGGGGATGGGAACAGTGGGGATGGGAGCACGATGGGTTTGGAAGCACAGTGGGAATGGGAACATGATGGGGATGGAAGTGCAGTGGGAATGGGAACACGGGGTTGGAAGCACAGTGGGAATGGGAACACGGTGGGTTTGGAAGCACAGTGGGAATGGGAACACGAGTTTGGAAGCACAGTGGAATGGGAGCATGATGGGGATGGAAGTGCAGTGGGAACGGGAACATGATGGGGATGGAAGCACAGTGGGAATGGGAACACGGTGGGGTTGGAAGCACAGTGGGAATGGGAACACAACGAGTTTGGAAGCACTGTGGGAATGGGAGCATGATGGGGATGGAAGTGCAGTGGGAACGGGAACATGATGGGGATGGAAGCACAGTGGGAATGGGAACACGGTGGGGTTGGAAGCACAGTGGGAATGGGAACACAACGAGTTTGGAAGCACTGTGGGAATGGGAGCATGATGGGGATGGAAGTGCAGTGGGAATGGGAACACAATGGGGAACTGGGAGCAGTGGGAATGGGAGCAGCAAAATAAACAGAAGTGGGAGGGAAATTATGGAGAGGAATTTAATCCGTGGAATCCCTAACGGGTCCTGGGTGATGCCCACGGGTTGGAAAAACAAAAGTTTAGGGCCTCGCATCCTTCGGTGCTCCCAGACGTGGGGGAAGGAAATTAAAACCTGGGAGAGGATGGAACACCAGGAATGCGGAATTTATAAACCACAAAGAGACTCCGCATAAAGCAGAGGTGCCCAGTCTGGGAAAACATAATTAAAAGGCTGAAAGTATGGATTAATTAGGATAAGAAGGGAGAAATTATTAATCAAGAGAAGATAGAATGGTAATCAATAACTTGAAGTCAATGAACATTAATTCCTTTGTTGGCTAAAATGTAAAAACAGTTAAAATCTGACAACTGAAATCTGGGATTTGTGGAATTTCCCCCGGACCTCAATGTTGGATAAAATAATTTTGACTTTCTAACCCACCAAAGCAGTCAGAGCTCATTTCCCAGCTGATGGTGTCTCCCTGCTGTGTTTTCCCAAAGGAGATCCGGCTCTTTCCCAGGAAAGCCCCGGCCCGGAGCTGCCGCCGGCGCCGCGCACGGAGAGCACGACCCAGAGGGGTGAGGAAGGGCCTTGGGATTGGGTTTGGAGCTCCCACTGCCATGGCAAAGCCACAATTCCCAGGGTGTGGAAACCACAGCGTTCCCATGGCGGGATCAAAGTCATCCAAGGGTGAAATCCCAGCGTTTTGTAGCTGTTGGACGTGGGCGCGGAAATAACGGCGCTGCCTTTTGATTTTGGGATTTAAAGATTTCCCACCGTTTTCCCAGCAGGAACCACCAGCGCCAGCCCGAATTCCAGCCCCTCTCCACCTCCCAGAGAGCCAGCCGTGCCAACAGCAGCACCTGATGGGCTGTTCCCAGACACATCCAGGCCACCGGAGGCGCTTCCAACACCGGACACATCCACACTGGGAGAGGGGACGACCCCGCTGCCCATCCCGCCCATGGATTATGCCGAAGGTTGGGCCAGTTCCCAAGGGAATCCAGCCCTCCCCTGGGGCTTGTTTCACCCACAAAGGCTCTTTTGCTTTCCCAATGGAATTTTTCCTTCTCTCCTCCAACCTCCTTTTTAGTGAGGCTCCTCCCAGCATCCACCCCTTTCCCACCTTTGCAGCTCAAAAATCTCCTTTTCTCTCTTCTTTTCCAGTTCCCATCCAGGCCGTGGCCTCTTCTGTCGGTAAGCTGGGGAAAAAAAGCTTTTTTGGGAAAGCAAATAATTATTTTCTTTATTTATATTTTCTTGATATTTTTGTTAAGCTTTTAAAAAAGCCCTTTTGGGGGCTGTGGGAGCTTTAGTCCGTGGCCAATGGGAATGCCACCCAGGGGGGAAGGATTCAGCACCCAAATTTCTTCCCGGAAAGAAGAATTCCCAATTCCATCCCTCCGGGGGGCGGGGATGGCACCTCGTGACGGTGCCCGGATTGGTTTTGGCTCCTCGTGGAGCTGTTGTGGTGGAATTCATGGGTTGGGAGATGCTCCTCACTCCGTGTGTCCATCCCACAGGATTCCTGGTGCTGCTGGCCACCGGAATTGTGGCCGCCTGCTGCTGGAGGAGGAAGTAAGTGTGTCGAACCCCAGGGATGAGTTTTCCAAGGCTCCTGTGCTTCCCAAAGAAAAGCCTTGGAATGCCGTTGATGCTCCTCTCCCCTCCGTAGGCGCACCAGGCGGGACTACACGGTGACGGAGGTGGACATTCCCATGGCGGCTCATCCCTCTGGGAACGAGGGGGTGGCACCTCCCGTCGTTGTCCCCACGGGCTGAGCACCCCCGGCGCGGGCACTCGGCGCACCCACATCCCGAGGGATGCCGGAGGATGGAATGCTGGAAGCTCCCCTGAGGAGGGACGGAGCACATCCCGCTCTCCGCGTGGAGCAGCCAGGGATGCGTGGCCGCTCTTCTCGGCCTCGACATGGATGATTCCCATGGATGATTCCCATGGATGATCCGGCTCCAGCGCCCAAAGGTGGGTGGGTGTCCTGCACCAGGAGCTGGGATTTCAGGGAATTGGCCCCGGGGTGCTGGTGGTGGGCAGGGAGAGGGTTGGGATGATGGGATGGGGTTTGGGATGAGGCTGAGCTGCCCTGCCCAGGAGCACGGATAGAGTTGGGTTAGCTGGACACCAGTCCCATCCCTTTCCTGGCTTTGTCCATAAATCCCAGAAAATAGACGAAGAGGAACCCAGCCAAGCATCTCCCACACATCCTCATCCCTTTCATGGCTTTGTCTCCAGATTGTCCCAAATCCCAGGAATTAGATGAAAGGGACCCAGCCAAGCACCCCCCACATCCTCATCCCTTCCCCGCTCTCTTCCAGCTACTGAGCCAGAGCCAAAGGTGTTGGGACCATCCCACCCTCACACAGCTCAGGGATCCTTTGGAAGCACTTCCGGCGCCGATCCCGGCTCTGGATCCCGATCCCCAGCGGCTCACGGGGAACCCAAGCTGGAGCAGTCTCGCTGCAGACACCATTGAGGACCCAAGGCAGTAACACAACCTAGGGAACGTTTTCCTTTGTGTGTTTTTCCTTGATCCATCAGCAGTTTTTATCCAGTAGTTTCCTTATCCAGTTTCTATCCAGTCGTTTCCTTACACTCTGGAAAAGGCAGCTCTCTGTTTTTATGTATAAATAAATATATTTTATACAGAAAATAGCACTCGGAGCAGTGGATTCCTTAATTGGACGTCTCAGCCGGGATGGTGGGAAGGACTGGATCGGGATGAATCCACTCCCACAGCACCAAGGATTCATGGGACACCACGGGAATGAAGGGTTCATTCCCATCCTGCGGAGGTGATGGCAGAGTGGTGCCCGCTTGGGAAGCAGGGGGGATCCAATGGCTGAAATTCCATGGCTTTTCCCGGCTGTTCTTGTCCTGTTTGTGCCTCTGATCCGGGGCTGTGTGACAGGCACGG
The DNA here is from genome assembly GCA_013399875.1 of Gymnorhina tibicen. NCBI lineage: Eukaryota > Metazoa > Chordata > Aves > Passeriformes > Artamidae > Gymnorhina > Gymnorhina tibicen. The sequence goes on along the minus strand of VXAZ01004080.1, from coordinate 23,735 downwards.
CTCTGGGCACACCCCTGTTCCCAAGGAACCCGGGATGCTCGGGAAACAGGAGAGGCTGGAAGGGAGCACTGGAGGTGCCCGATCCAATGCCTGCTCCAGGCTCTGTGGTTCCATCCAGATCCAAGGGTTTGGGGGAATTCCTGCCCACGCAGGGAATGCGTTCCTGGAATTGGCTGCGAAAGTGAAAGCAGAGGGAGGGAAGCAGCTCCATGAATGACCATGGAAAAAAGCAGGACGCCGCTTGTTCCTGAGGCAGGCACAGCCCACAGCTCCTCAGGTCCGAGGGCACATTCCTGAAACCACTTTCAGTTTCCATTGCCCACGGCACAGGCTCTGGAATTGTGGCACGGAGAGCGGGATCCACTGGGATTTACGAGAGTGCTCCTGAGAGTGCTGGGAAATATTTAAGGATATTTAAGGGAAGAGACAAAAAGGAAGTATTAAGGCTTCTTTTGGCTATAAATTTAATTTCAGGGTTAGAAATCCCTCTCCAGTTTGTCCCTGAGTTTGGCTGAAACCAAACCAAAGGAATTTTTCCACTGCTGCCTCATTTCTTCCCTCCTGGTTGGCTGCAGGGAGAAGGGACAGAGTCCAGGGAAAACCCCCTGGCTGCAAGGAAGGAAAATGAATTCACTGGGAGAGATCAAAGATTTCCTCCCACAGCTGGGCAGGAAAAGTTCATTTCCAAAAAAACAACTTTCTTTGGATACTTTCCAGCGCCGCGTTTCCGCCTTTTCCAGTGGCTCAGAGGGATTTCCAGGAACAATGGGATATCTGGGAAGTTTGGACACTGGTGACAGGGAGAAGAGGGGTAATGCTCCAAAATGAACCCTGCTCTGTCTGATCCCATTCCTCCAGCGCAGATTCCTCCGGATATCCCGCTTCCCAGCTCCTGGAGGATGAGGCAGGGCTGGAGGGAAGGCATCACATCTTCCCCAGGGAGCCTGGAGGTTCCTCTGGAGCTCGCCTGAGATCCTGCTCCGACATCCACCTGGATTTTGGAGCTGGGCTGAAATCCTGGGATGAAATCCTGCTCCAACATCCACATGATTTTGGAGCTGGGATGAAATCCTGCTCCAACATCCAGCTGATTTTGGAGGTGGGATGAAATCCTGCTCCAACATCCACATGATTTTGGAGGTGGGATGAAATCCTGCTCCAACATCCAGCTGATTTATCCAGCTGATTTTGGAGGTGGGATGGAATCCTGCTCCAACATCCAGCTGATTTTGGAGGTGGGTTAAAATCCTGGGATGAAATCCTGCTCCAACATCCAGCTGATTCTGGAGCTGGACTGAGATTCTGCCCCAACATCTCCCTGATTTTGGAGCTGGGCTGAAATCCTGGGATGAAATCCTGCTTCAACATCCACATGATTTTGGAGCTGGGCTGAAATCCTGGGATGAAATCCTGCTCCAACATCCACATGATTTTGGAGCTGGGATGAAATCCTGCTCCAACATTCACCTGATTTTGAAGCTGGAATGAAATCCTGCTCCAACATCCAGCTGATTTTGGAGCTGGGATGTGCCGAGAGGATTTGTCCCGCATCCAGGATGGCTCTGGGAAGCTGGAGGGCTTTGCTAGAGCCGGCTGAGCTCTTCCTGGACCGTTGGGAAGGAGGTGAGCGGAGTCAGGCAGCCGAAGCGCTGCTGGGTGCAGGCCTGGCACAGGAATCCCCCGGGATCCCGGCTGCCGTCGCTCTGCGGGAGGAAAAGAGGAGATTTCAGGGAAGAGGAAGCTGCAGGAACACAACCTCTGCTTCCAAGCTCTGCCACAACCCCCTCGCATCCAGGGAAGGGAGCCGTGATGTGCCCAAAGCAAGGAAATCCCACACAGAATCATGGAATGCTCGGAAAGGGTCTTTAAGGATGAGTCCAACCATTCCCAGCACTGCCAAGGCCACCCATGTCCCCCCAGGTGTCACATCCACATGGATTTGAAATCCCTCCAGGAATGGGGATTCCACCCCTGGAATTGGGCAGCCCATTCCAATGCTTGAAAACCCTTTCCATGAAGGAATTTTCCCAATATCCAGCCTTAAGTTCCCTCTCGTCCTGTCGGGGCTCCTGTCCCTGCTGATGGCTCGGAGCTGTTGTCCCTTGTCCTGGACACGGAGCTCCACAGACGGACCTCGTGTTGTTCCCTACGGAGCGTGGCGTTCCCAGCACCCTCTGGACAAGGATCCAGGTGGGATCAAACCCAAACCTGACCCCAGCAGTTGGATTGTCGCTGTGGGGAGTGGTGCTGTGCCAATCCCAGCTGGATATTCCATGGGCTCCAGGAGTCCCACACGGGATCTGACACAACAAAAGCCCGAACCCGGCTCCATCTGAGGTCTCAGATGGGATGTTCAGGATGGAGTGGATTTGTGGGAAGTGCAGCACGACCTGGAATCACCCCGGGAATTCCCTGGTTACGAGCAAATGGAGGGGGAGCTGAGATCCCTGCTCAGAACAGGACTGGAATAGCTCGGGAAGGCTCCCAAACCCCAAATCCCAGGGAAGGGACGTACGTAAGTCAACGGGAGCTTCTTCACCACCAGCCCGGAGCTGAATTCCAGGGATTTTGTACATCCCAATGCACAACAAGCGATGGGAGCTCCGTCCTTGTCCTTCCCAGCCTCACTCAGCAGCTCCACCCGAAGGAAATGCTCCTAGGAAACATGGGGAAAAGGGAATATCACCCCTTGGATATTCCCTTCTGGAATGGGTTGTTCCATTAATTTTTTAATCCCCGAGGAAGCGACTTGGAAGATGACGGGATTTAAAGAAGGAACAAAACCCCCAAATTCCTGGGGATGAAAAAGCTCCAGCAGAAGCCAACGGGAGCTCGTGAGGAAGGAAATGAAGGGAGGAAATAAAGGAAGGAAAGAAGGAAATGAAGGAAGGAAATGAAGGAAATCAATGGAGAAAAAGAAGGAAGGAAATGAAGGAAATGAATGGAGGAAAAGAAGGAAGGAAAAGAAGGAAATGAAGGAAGGAACTGAAGGAAATGAATGAAGGAAATGAACGGAGGAAAAGGAAATGAAGGAAATGAAGGAAATGAAGGAAATGAAGGAAGGAAATAAAGGAAGGAAATGAAGGAAATAAAAGAAGGAAATAAAGGAAATGAAGGAAATGAAGGAAGGAAATGAAGGAAATGAAGGAAATGAAGGAAGGAAATGAAGGAAAGAAATGAAGGAAGGAAATAAAGGAGGGAAATAAAGGAAATTAAGGAAATAAAGGAAGGAAATGAAGGAAAGGAAGGAAATGAAGGAAAGAAATGAAGGAAGAGCTGGAAGCCACTGCAGGCAGGGAAAAGGGAACCCACACACTTCCATGGAGATAAGAGCTCAGGATCTGTGGGAAACAACACCCAAAGGCAAGAAATGTGGGAAAAACCCCACTGCCATTCCAGTGTCTTCCTACTGGAATCTCCACATGGAGCAGCAAAATGCAGGAATCCAAGTGATTCCTGCTATTCTGGGCTGTGGCAGCACAAGGAGCAGTCCATGGCATGAATCCCAGGATCAGGATGGATCTTGGGATAATCCTTTGGTGCAGTGGGCCTTGAACGACCTCCCAGCAGGATTTCCTCGCCCTGGGAAGGCGTCACTTACTCCAGCCAAGGTTAAAAGGTTTTCCAGGGATTTGGACATCAGCAGGCACTTCTTGGCTCGGGTCACGGCCACGTAGAGCAGGTTCCACTCATCCTCAGGGGTCCTGTCTAGGATGGAGGAGAGATGATCCATGGATTTAGGGAACAAGGATGAACAGCTCTGTGGTTCTCCCAGCGCTCCAACCGGCCTGGACGAGGCTCGGAGCGAGCTGGGATAGTGGGAAGTGTCGCTGCCCACGGGATTGGATGGGCTTTGAGGTCCCTTCCAACCCAAACCATTCCAGGACTCCATTCCCGGAAGGACAGCGGGTGTTTCTCTGGGAAAGCAGGAATTTGCAGCCCCTGAGTTCGCTGTGCAGGCCCCCACGCCATCAGCAGCTCCTGCCTCATCCCACATTCCTCCCACCAGGAAAAGGGAGGATTCCTCCCTGCACGCCTGGAGAAGCCACTCCCAGCTTCCCGTCTGGAGCCCAGGCTTGGCTCCGGAGGAGATTCCCGGTCCCTGGATTCACTCTGCTCGCTGGGAGGAGAGCAGCTCCTCCAAACCCCGAGCCCGTGGAAACCAGGGGCTTTCCCAAGGCTGGGTTGGTCTTTGTTGCTACACAGCTCCAAGCGGGAATATTCCCGGAATCAGAGAATCCTTAGGGTTGGAAAAGATGTGCAGGAGAGCGAGGAAGGAGAAGTGATTTTAACAGGCGAAATCCCTGGGAGGGCTCTAAAAACAGGGACAAAACTTGTCCTTCCTTCTTCTTGTTCCGTTTGGACACGGGATCCTGGAATCCCAGGGAATCAGGGAATCATTTGGGTTGGGAAAGGCCTCTGAGGCGTCGAGTCCAACCATTCCCAGCGCTGCCAAGGCCACCCCTGCCCATGTCCCCAGGTGCCGCATCCACAGGGATGTGAGATTCCTTCAGGGATGGTGACTCCACCCCTGCCCTGGGCAGTTCCGGTGCCTGACAGCCCTTTCCATGGAGAAATTTTCCCTAAAATCCAATCTAAACCTCCCCTGGCCCAGCCTGAGGCCGTTCCCTCTCCTCCTGTCCCTGTTCCCTGCGAGCAGATCCCAACTCCCACCCAGCTCCAGGATTTCAGGGAGTTGTGCAGAGCCACGAGGTCCCCCCTGAGCCTCCTTTGCTCCAGCCCCTTCCCCCCCTCCCTCAGCCTCTCCTGGTTCTCCAGCCCCTTCCCCACCTCTGTTCCCACGCCCCAGCCCCTCCCCACACTTTCCTTTCCCACTTTTTGGGGTTCCCTTACTGAGGGCGATGTTCATTCTCCTCAGGAAAGCCCCGCTGACGGAAGGGACCTGCACGAAATCGTCCGCGACCCGCACGGTGTCGAATTCCAGGCCTTTGGCTTGGTGGACGGTCCCGATGAGAAAATCTGGATCCAGCAGAAAAGGAGGAGAAAGGATCAGTCCCTGCAGCAATAATGGCATTTTTTGGTTTCATTTCCTTCTGCATCCGATCCCCTTCTCCCGAATTTCAAGCAGGAGCAAAGCTCCTCCGTGGGGAATCCATGGAATCTGGGTGGATGAAGGGAACTTGGTGCCCAGGGAGATTCCTGGCTGGCATCCTCAGCTCCAGCCACATTCCCAAACAGGGATGCTCTGTGCTTGGAGGAATTTTCTACTCGATCGCTTTGTCCCCTCCCCAAATTCCAACAGGAATCCCAAATGGGCAGGGATTCCACATTCCACTATCCCAGGGTGCTCCATGCCCCGTCCAGCCTGGCCTTGGACACTTCCAGGGATCCAGGGGCAGCCACAGCTCCTCTGGGAATTCCAGCCCAGCCAGGAATTCCTTCCCAAGATCCCACCCAAATCTCCCCTTTCCCAGTGGGAAACCATTCCCTGGGTCCTGTCCCTCCAGGCCTTGTCCCCAGTCCCTCTGCAGCTCTCCTGGAGCCCCTTTAGGCCCTGGAATGTGCTGGAAGCTCTCCCTGGAGCCTTCCCTTCTCCAGGGGAACATTCCCAGCTCTCCCAGCCGGGCCCCAGAGCAGAGTGGGCTCCAACCCCCAAATCCATCCCACCTCCTTCCTCCCTGAAAAAACCCAACCCCACCCATCCTCGGCCGTTCCGTGGGACGAGCCGGGATTCCCGAGCGGAGCTGGGTCCGGGAAAACCAATCCCAATTCCCCTCCTCGGGCATGGATCCACCTGCCAGGGATTCCTGGGACACGTGGCTCCTCTTGATCCTCTCCACCAGCTCCGGGATCCTCTCCCTGTATTTCTCCACGATGGAAATCTTCAGCTCCAGCTCCCTGTCGTCCACGCGCTCGGCGTATTCCTTCAATCCCACGAATCCCTCGGCCTCTTCCCACTTTTGGATGAAGGAATCGTGGATCACGAGGTTCGCTGGGAGAGGGGGGGGGGAGGAGTTGGTTGGATTAATTTAATTTTAATTGAAAATTTTTCATTTTAATGAAAGGTTTCGGGAAGGTTTTTCCGAGCGGCGTCGGGATCTCTCCCCCCCCGTTTTCCAGCTGGCAAAGGGGTTTTTTTCCCGGGGAGTTCGCCTCCCAAAAAACTGGGAATAACTGGGAATAACATCCCAAAAAACTGGGAGTAACATCCGCGGGATCAGTCGCTGGTGGGAAATGGGTGGAGCCTTCGTTTTCTCCGTAAAAAAACTCGTCTGCTGCTGCTGGATTTTAAAGGAGGGATTTTTATCCTGAATTTTTATCCTGAATTTTTTATCCTGGATTTTATCCTGAATTTTTATCCTAAACTTTTATCCTGAATATTTATCCTGATTTATTATCCTGAACTTTTATTCTGAATTTTAATCTGAATTTTTATCCTGAATTTTATCCTTAATTTTTTATCCTGAACTTTTATTTTGAATTTTATCCTGAATTTTTAATCCCGAACTTGTATCCTGAACTTTTATCCTGAACCTTTATCCTGAATTTTATCCTGAATTTTTTTATCCTGATTTTTATCCTGAATTTTTATCCTGAACTTTTATCTGNGAGAGGGGGGGGGGAGGAGTTGGTTGGATTAATTTAATTTTAATTGAAAATTTTTCATTTTAATGAAAGGTTTCGGGAAGGTTTTTCCGCGCCGTGTCGGGATCTCTCCCCCCTCCGTTTTCCAGCTGGCAAAAGGGTTTTTTCCCGGGGAGTTCGCCTCCCAAAAAACTGGGAATAACTGGGAATAACATCCCAAAAAACTGGGAGTAACATCCGCGGGATCAGTCGCTGGTGGGAAACGGGTGGAGCCTTTGTTTTCTCCGTAAAAAAACTCGTCTGCTGCTGCTGGATTTTAAAGGAGGGATTTTTATCCTGATTTTTTATCCTGGATTTTTATCCTGAATTTTTTATCCTGGATTTTATCCTGAATTTTTATCCTGAATATTTATCCTGATTTATTATCCTGAACTTTTATTCTGAATTTTAATCTGAATTTTTATCCTGAATTTTATCCTTAATTTTTTATCCTGAACTTTTATTTTGAATTTTATCCTGAATTTTTAATCCCGAACTTGTATCCTGAACTTTTATCCTGAACCTTTATCCTGAATTTTATCCTGAACTTTATCCTGATTTTTTATCCTGATTCTTTATCCTGAATCTTTGAACTTTTATCCTGAATTTTATTCCGTATTTTAAAGGAAATTTTAAAAAGGAGCAAAACAAAGCAGGGAAAGCTCGAGCTAAACCCAAAACCATCCAAAATTTCAAAAACAAGAGGGAAAAATATCCCAAACTCCAGCTTTACTTCCACCAAAAATAAGGAATCACAGGGAAAAAGCACCTGACAATTCCCAAATTTGGGGATTTCTGGGATTAAGCGGCCAGAACAGCCCAGCCCGGGATAAAACCATTCCATAAAATCCGGTTTTGAGCAAAAAAATCCAGGAGGAAATAGAAAATTATCCATCCCAAAGGGTTTGGATTTCTGGCCAGGCTCCGGAAATCCCGGAGAAAAGAGGGATGAGGGAATACTCACAGCTTTTCCTGACGTCTGCGGGCTGGCTCAGCTTCCAAATGTCTGAGATTCTGCTCAGGCCAAACCTCGCCAGGCCCTGCAATGAAAAAAAATTATTATTATTATTATTGTTATTATTATTATTGTTATTATTATTGTTATTGTTATTATTGTTATTATTATAATATTATTATTTTATTATTATTTTATTATTTATTATTATTTTTATCATTATTATTATTTTTACTATTATTATTTTTTATTATTTTATTATTTTATTATTATTTATTTATTAATATTTTATTATTATCATCATTATTATTTTTACTATTTGTAT
>VXAZ01004080.1:0-15698 GCA_013399875.1 Gymnorhina tibicen | reverse complement strand
ATTATTATTATTTTATTATTTATTATTTATTATTTTATTATTATCATTATGGTTATTATTATTTTTATTATTATTATTATTATTAACAATAATAATAATTTAATTTAATTTAATTTCTTTCTAAACTCCATTTATTCCAAACTGCTGAAGATTTTCAGTCCCGAGCAGTTCAAACGTTCCTTGGATGGGAATTTGGGTGGGAAAAGGAGGGAGAATTTGGGATATCGGCCTGAAATTCCCAAAATCAGGCTCCAATCCCGCTAAAATTCCCAAAATCAGGCTCCAAACCTGCTAAAATTCCCAAGGATCAGGCTCCAAACCCTCTAAAATTCCCCAAATCAGGCCCCCAGAGCTGCTCCAAATCCTTGGAATTTCTTATTCCAGCCGTCCCTCCCTCTTTCCCTGCCCCATTCCCGATAAAAACAGGACAAAGGAGCCCAAAAACGGGATGAGGCCTGGCCAGGCTGGAGAATAACGGCATCCCCGGGCACAGAAAATTCCTGTTTTTTCCTGGAATGTTCATTTAAACCCTTGGAGTGGCTTGTCCCAACCATCCATCCCTCTTTCCTTGCTCCATTCCCGATAAAAATGGGACAAAGGAACCTAAAAACGGGATGAGGCCTGGTCAGGTTGGAGAACAACAGCTCCAAACAACATCCCTGGGCACAGAAATTCCTGCTTTTTCCTGGAATGTCCATTTAAATCCTTGGAGTGGCTTGTCCCAACTGTCCATCCCTCTTTCCCTGCTCCATCCCTGATAAAAACGGGACAAAGGAACCTAAAAATGGGACGAGGCCTGGTCAGGCTGGAGAATAACGGCATCCCCGGGCACAGGAAATTCCCGCTTTTTCCCGGAATGTTCCCCCGACCCTCGGAGCCGGCCCGGGAACCGCGCTGGCCGCCGGCCCTCACCCCGATCACGTGGATTTTGGCCGGGGGGTCTCTCCCGGTGAATCCCACAGCGTCCTCGAACACGTTCCAGTTGCTCCGGGACAGCACCGCCACCTTCCCGTCCTGGCCTCCGCGCACGTCTCCTGCACGGAGACATTCCCGGTTATCCGGGGACATTCCCAGTTACCCGCGGCCGTTCCCGGTTATCCCGGGCCATTCCCGGTTATCTGCGTCCATTCCTGGTTATCCAGGGCCATTCCTGGTTATCCAGGGCCTTTCCCGGTTAGCCGTGGCCATTCCCGGTTATCCAGGGCCGTTCATGGTTATCCGGGGCCGTTCCCGGTTATCTGCAGCCATTCCCGGTTATCCGGGGCCATTCCCGGTTATCCGTGGCCCTTCCCGGTTATCTGGGGCCATTCCCAGTCTCTTGACCATTATTAATTAACGAGCCCCGGTTGCAATCCCGAACCACCCCAATTACCCGGGAACATCCCGGCAATTCCCGCTCCCAATTACCCGGGAACATCCCGGTAATTCCGGCTCCTGATCACCCGGGAACATCCCGGTAATTCCCGCTCCCGATNGCATTATTAATTAACGAGCCCCGGTTGCAATCCCGAACCACCCCAATTACCCGGGAACATCCCGGTGATTCCCGCTCCCGATCACCCGGGAACATCCCGGTAATTCCCGCTCCCGATTACCCGGGAACATCCCAGTAATTCCCACTCCCGCCTCACCCTTCTGGAATCCTCCCACCAAGGTCCTGCTCCGGATGCCCTTGGCCGCCTCCAGCACCGCGGCTCCCACGTAGGCGATGTCGGCGCCGAACCGGAAACTCTGCGCCGGAAAAATCCCGGGATGGCCGGGAAAAGGAGAGGGAATTGTTGGGATCTGGGAAAATCCTGCTCCGTGGGGGATGGGGGGATTCCCATCGATCTTCTGGATGATTTTTCTCATGGAAAAAGCATCACAATCCCTCCAAATATTCCTGGAAATCCTGGTCATTCTTAAAAACTTCTGGAGAGTTTTTCTCTTGGAAAAAGCATCAAAACCCCTCCAAAATATTCCCAGAAATCCTGGTCATCCCTAAACCCAAATTTTATCATTCCCACCAACTTCCTGGACAATTTTCCTCTTGGAAAAAGCATCAAAATCGCCCCCCCAGAATATTCCTGGAAATCCTGGTCATTCTTAAAAACTTCTGCAGAGTTTTTCTCTTGGAAAAAGCATCAAAACCCCTCCAGAATATTCCTAGAAATCCTGGTCATCCCTAAACCCAAATTATACATTTCCAACCAACCTCTTGGACAATTTTTCCTCTTGGAAAAAGCATCAAAACCCCTCCAAATATTCCTAGAGATCCTGGTCACAGACAGGATTTCCTTCCACCTTCCACTATCCCAGGCTGCTCCAAGCCCCGTCCAGGATTCCTAGAAATCCTGGTCATCCCTAAACCCAAATTTTACCATNCTCTGGGAATTCCAGGCCAGCCAGGAATTCCTTCCCAAGATCCCACCCAAATCTCCCCTTTCCCAGTGGGAAGCCATTCCCTGGGTCCTGTCCCTCCAGGCCTTGTCCCCAGTCCCTCTCCAGCTCTCCTGGAGCCCCTTTAGGCCCTGGAATGTGCTGGAAGCTCTCCCTGGAATTTTCCCTTCTCCAGGTGAGCACCCCCAGCTCTCCCAGCCTGGCTCCAGAGCAGAGGGGCTCCAGCCCTGGGAGCAGCTCCATGGATTCCTCCGGACTTGCTCCAGCAGCTCCAGCTGTTGGATCCCACAGCCGGATCCAGATCCCCTCGAAAGAGGGAACCTCCCCGACACAAGGTCCCCATCCCAGCTCCCCCTTCTCCAGCCACGGCATGGATTCCCCAGCAATCCAGGGAAAATCAAACCCCCCGGGGTGCCAAACTCCAGGAGCGCTGAGCTTTTCCACCGGATTTGGGATGCATCCATGGGAAAGAAGCCCCTCACCTGGGTCAGGTAGTACACGTGGGTGTGAGGCACCGAGTACAGGGTGTTGACGGCCCCTCGGAAGGTGTAAATCTGCTGGTGAGGGTCTCCCACCAGGATTTTCCCACATTTCTGGGACTGCACGATATCCACGATGGCTGTGGGGGAAAAAAAACGTCGGATCCTGAGGGAGGAAGGTGCTCCAAACCCAAGGGAAAGCTAAAATGTTAAACCTCAGGGGAAAGTTGGTTTTAAATTCCAAGTGTTTGAAGTTAAGACGCTTCTCCCACATCCCTGAGCACCTGGAAATCCCCTCTGGAAGTGGGGGTTGGAGCTGCAGCTCCCGGAATAACTCACCTGGAGTGCAATCCTGGGCTTCGTCCACAAAAATGGCATCGTACCCTGAGAGCTGGGGCTTGCTGAGCTGCCAAAGCTTCAGGTATCCTGAGGGGGAAAAGTCGGGAATTTCAGGGAGAGGGGAATTCCCGCGGCATAAACCACCAGGATCTTTCACACAAATCCCTTTTTTCCTGGTTGTTTCTGCGCCTAATTCCTGCTCAGAACTTCCAGGACGTTTGGAAGGGTTGCAAAACATCTCCGCCTCCCTTGGCAATCCCAAACTTGATGACTCCAAACTTCTTCGATGCCCCCCCAAAAATTCCAAGAAGGTTTTTCCCAGTTACCTCCGGCACCATCCAGAGGAAAGGATGCGCTGGAAGCGACTTCCAACTTTTGGGCCTGATTTTTAGCCACTAAAATAACGGAATATCCTTAAAAATCTGCACATTTTTGTTCTGCCGGGAGCAAAACTCGTTCCTTTTGTGCGTTTTATAGATGAAAAATTGAGCCACAGGGATATTCCCCGGTGAGCCAGAGGCAGGAAAAACGGGATTTTCTCCTTCTGGATGCCCCAGCCACAAGCAGGAAGCACAAATCCGTTGGTTTTTCCAGCCCAGCCCGTTTTCCCAAGGGATTTGCCATCTGTTTTACCATCACAGGTCATCTTGTATCTCTTCTCGGCGTCTCCATCCAGCTTCTTCATGTTGTGCCAAATCTCCCTGGCCTCTTCCACGTTGATCTGAAACGGGAAAACACAAGGATTGGGATAAATCAGGGATCAATCCATGAAATGGGATGGGTTGGGTTGGGAGGGACCTTAAAGCCCATCCAGTGCCACCCCTGCCATGGGCAGGGACATTTTCCACCATTCCAGGTGGCTCCAAGCCCTGTCCAGCTTGGCTTTGGACACTCCCAGGGATCCAGGGGCAGCCACAGCTCCTCTGGGAATTCCAGCCCAGCTCCTCCCCACCCTCCCAGCTAGGAATTCCTTCCCAAGATCCCATCCATCCCTGCCCTCTGGCAGTGGGAAGCCACGCTCCAAAAAGCCCCAGGCATGTTTTTCCCATCCCAAGCAGCTCCTCGGATCCACAAGATGTGGTGAGGAAGGCGGCTGGAAGCATCCCTTAGGGAAAACTGGGATTATCCCTTTTTCCCAAACAGCCTCATCTTCCTCCCAAGTCTTCGATTCTTCCTCCCAATTTCCTTGGAATGTTGTTTCCAGCCTCTGCTTTCTTCCAGAGCTCCGGATTTCCCCCCAACCCCTTCTCTGGCTGAAGGTTTCCCCAAGCCCAACCTTTCTCCCCCAAATTTCACCGAAACACGGGAAGATCCCCGGCGGAACATTTTGGGAAGGGGGGGGACAAACACGGATTGTTTCATAAAATCATGGAACGCTTTGGGTGGGAAGAGCCCTCGAAGCCCATCCAGTCCCACCCCTGGCCACGAGCAGGGACGTTTCCCACCATCCCAAGGTGCTCCAAGCCCCATCCAACCGCGGACAATTCCAGAGGCTCCGTGCCACCGACTCACTGCCTTCTCCTGTGGGCTCACGAGCTGCATCTGCCCGTGAGTGTTTCTGAACCACAGGGGCGTGTGCTCCTCGCTGATCTCCTCATCCGAGGAGGAAAAGAAGTTTTCCAGGGTCTGGGACACCGTTTTCCCTCTCACGAACAGGGATTGGCCCTCGCGGTTCCGGAGGAGGAAGCTGATGGAGAAAACGGACATCTTGGAGAAGTGCAGCTTGCCTTTGTCTTTGTAGCTGTGCCAGAGGGGATAAAAAAAGGAAAAGAAACGTTCAGTCACGCAGAAATCCCTTTTTTTTTGTGTGCTATCCCTGGAAAAAGCTCTGATTTATATCCCGATTCATCCTAATTATATTTATATCCCAATTCCTCCTCATTATTCCCAGAACTGAGTCTCTTTCAAGCCTGCACTGATTTGTCCTGGTGGAAGCAGAAATTTGTTGATTTGAGACATTTTTAGAGATGGAAAACGGAGCTCATCCCTGGAATTCCAGGCAGAGCCAGGGAATGAGATTCCCCTCTTTTTATTCCCCTCTTTTTCCAGGTCCTGGCTCGTTTTCCTTCCTACCCCCAGCTTAAATGGACAGAAATTGGATCATTGAAACAACTCGGGACAAGGAAATTGATGCCCTGCTCGGGGAAAGCAGCGCTCGGAGCGGTTGTGCCGCTCCACTGGAAACGGGAAGCGGGAAAATCTCATTCCCAGTGGATTTCCATCTCCCTCCGAGGAGCTCCTTGACTTTGAGGTGCCCCCAAAGCAGCAGCAGGGTCCGTGGCAGCAACAGCAGGGCAAGGAGGGATTCCTCGGGCTCCCACGGATGCTAAAATCCCTGGAGCATCCCAACTGCATCCGTTTGGAAACCGTAAATAACAACATTTCCCCCATTATTCCGGCTGCCTCAAATTTGGGTTTCCTCCAACACCGCTTCCCTTTCCTTGTCCTTTCTCCGCTTCCACGAAGGAATTTGAATTCCCCACTCACTGTCTCCCGATGCTTCCGAAGGCCAAGGAGTGGAACGTCTTGCACGTGACGTTCCTCGGGAAAACCCTTTTCCCCTTCTCCGCCACGGCTTTGTTGAAAGCCACGTAGAGGAATTTCAGCTCCGGGAATTTCTCCGCGTACTTGGCCAAGGTCGAGGTTTTCCCTGTGCCTGGAGAGGAAAATAAGGAATGAAATATCCGGAGTCAGGAATGAATGATTCCGTAAGTTTTAATTTTTTACTTCCCTCTCCTGCTGTCCGAGCTCCAATATTCCACTTCACTCCTGATTTCAGAGAATCATGGGATTAATTAGGTTGGAAAAGTTCTTTAAGGTCAAGCCCAACCATTCCCCAGCACTTCCAAGGCCATCCGGGTCCCCGAGTGCCACATCCACAGGGTTTTTAAATCCCTCCAGGAATGGGGACTCCATCCCTGCCCTGGGCAGCTGTGCCAGGGCTGGATAAGCCTTTCCAGGAAGGAATTTTCATAATATCCAGCCTAAACCTTCTCTGGCACAGCTTTAGGAACTGCCTGATCCAGTCTGGATCCCTTTTTTCCATGGGGTCAGTCCTGCAGGAACTGCTCCAGCCTGGATCCCTTTCCATGGGGTCAGTCCTTCAGGAGCTGCTCCAGCCTGGATCCCTTTCCATGGGGTCAGTCCTTCAGGAATGGCTCCAGCCTGGATCCCTTCTTCCATGGGGTCAGTCCTTCAGGAACTGCCCCAGCCTGGATCCCTTTTTCCATGGGGTCAGTCCTTCAGGAACTGCCCCAGCCTGGATCCCTTTTTCCATGGGGTCAGTCCTTCAGGAGCTGCTCCAGCCTGGATCCCTTTCCATGGGGTCAGTCCTGCAGGAACTGCTCCAGTGTGGATCCCTTTCCATGGGGTCAGTCCTTTGGGAACTGCTCCAGCCTGGGGTCCCTGTGGGGTCCCAAATCCCACCAGGAATCTGCTCCAGCCGGGGCTCCTCTCTCCATGGAGCCACAGCTCCTGCCAGGACCCCGCCCCAGCAGGGATTCCCATGGGATCACAGCCTTCCTCAGGCATTCCCTGCTCCTCCAGGGGTACATGGAAATCTCTGCTCCAGCACCTGGAGCGTCTGCTCTTCCTCCTTTCCCAGCCTCAGGATCTGCAGGGCTGTCCCACATTTTCCCACTCCTCTCTCCCCCGTTTTTATTCTGTCCCCATTTTTGAGGGATTTTCCTTTAAATTCGTTATCCCAGAGGCACAAGTCGATCCCTTTGGGCTCTCACAATCCCTGGGACAGAGGGATCGGGCAGGGAAGGAGCAGATTGGGAATTTCCCACTGATTTTTCCAGCATTATTCTGGGCTCTTACCTGCAAATGCCATGATTTTCACAGTTTGGCCAGGCTCGATTCTGTGATTCAGAATCCTCTGCTGCTCGTGAGTCAGCCTGACCTCAGGCCATCCACTAAAACCAGGGAAAACGCTCCAATAAAAATCGGGAAAGGAACGAATCCCTTCAAAAATCCCTCCAATAAATCCCCCCCCAACACGAAACAAATTAAAAGGGAAACCAGGGACTGACTGATCCCATCCCACCTTGGGAGCAACCTGGTTATCGGGAAAGGGAGAAAAGCACGGAGTGAGAAAACACCGGAGCAAAAATAAAACAGCTCGGGCAAGATTTTTTAGGAAAGACAGGAAAATAGCACGCACAACCACAGGAAAAGAGCTTTCCAAGGGACTAAGCCGTGCTTTAAGAATGAATTTAGCACCTGAAGCTCATTAAAACCTCAGCGCCGGATGGATTTATCCCATTCCCCTTCTCCGGGTGAGGATAAGGAATTGAATGGCTCCATCCAGGGAGGATGGAGAAAGGGAACCAAGCCTGGATCTCCACAGGCAAGGGAAGTGTTTTATTCCTTATTGGTTGCAGCCAGGCTGGGAGAGCTGGGAATGTTCCCCTGGAGAAGGGAGGGATCCAGGGAGAGCTTCCAGCACATTCCAGGGCCTAAAGGGGCTCCAGGAGAGCTGCAGAGGGACTGGGGACAAGGAATGGAGGGACAGAACCCAGGGAATGGCTTCCCACTGGGAAAGGGGAGATTTGGGTGGGATCTTGGGAAGGAATTCCTGGCTGGGCTGGAATTCCCAGAGGAGCTGTGGCTGCCCCTGGATCCCTGGAAGTGTCCAAGGCCAGGTTAGAGCACCCTGGGATGGTGGGAGGTGTCCCTGCCCGTGACAGGGGTGGCACTGGATGGTTCCAAACCATTCCATGATTCCAGGACAGAGCCAGCAGGGAATTTAAACTCAGCAATTCCAGTTTCCTGGGATTTCCTGCTGTGCCACGTTTGCTCCCCACTCCATGGAATGCTTGGATCACCTGTCCCAGGATTACCTGGAAGCCACTCTTCCCTCTTCCAGAGGCTGCCCGATTCCAGAGGCGTTTTCCATCAGGTACAAACAGTAGAAGATATTGTAGTGGATCCTGGAAAAAAAAGGAATTAAACCAGGCATTATCACTGAGAAATCATTAATAACTAATTAAACCTCCGCAGCCACTTCAACGCCACCAATATCTTGGTACTTCCCAAAAAAACAGAAGAGCTTTAAGCTCTGCAGGAAATTATGGATATTTTAAAGTGCTTTTACCCCTTTCCTTCATCCTCTGCAATCCTGAAGGAATTTGTGGGATTTTCTGGGATTTTCCTGCACTACCAGGAACCCTTGGGAACAACAAGGATCACGAGGGATGGAGGTCCCAGGACTCGGAACGAAGTAAAATAAATCCATTTTGGGGAGCTAATAAAAACATTACATCGTTGGAGCCCAGCAGGAAGTTCCTTTAAATCCTGCTTTTATTTTGGGAAAAAAAGGGTTTTTTTTTTTTGGAATTCCGCCCGGAAAAGCGACGGCAAAGGCAACCCTGAGCGTGGCCTCTCTCCCTCAACCCTTCCAGCTTTGGGTTCCGGGCAAACACGAGCTGGGATCAGAGTCCACGGGATAATTCTGCCCTCCTGAACCACAGCTGACAGCAGAGCCTGGGGGTGACGGAGCTGAGAGGGGATTTTGGGGCTGCTCCGGGATTTTCAAGTGAAGCAGTTTTTGGTTTTAGGATGGTTTTAGGGGAAGTTTTTAACCGGAAAATAATTCGTGGTGGTTTTTTTACCGCAGAGGGAAGAGCAAAGAGACTCCTGGGCTTTATTTGTGTTGCCGACAATTGGTTTGAAATTAACTTGGATTCTCCATCAGGGGTTTCCCAACTGTGGTTTTCCCTCTTTTAGGGCAGTTTTGTTCCTTTCTTCCACCCTCCAGGACAGATTTTGGGTCTCCCATCGTGATTTGGAGTCACTAATTACTGCAGGAGCTGCAAACAGGGATCAGGCAGTTCCTCCAGGACACATTTCCTCCTTATTCCCCTAAATTACAGTGCGCTCATTCCCAGTTTTTCTGGTCCGGAGATGCTAAAATCCCTGGATTTTGACCTCGAGCACAGCTCCCATTGCTGGCCAGGGCCATCCTGCCACATTTTCTGCAAGTTAATGACTTTACCCAGCAATTATCAATCCTTAACAGGCCACACCAACATCCCAAATTCCCCGAGGAAGCAGAGGATGAACCTCTCCATGTCCCACGGGCTGGGTTAGAACTCCCAGATTCCAGAGCCATCTAATTCCTGGCTATTTTCATTCTCCAGCCCAGTTCCTTCCCAAGTTTTCTCCCAAGAAGGATTTAGCTGTGTCCTTCATCCTCATCCTCACTGCAATCCTGAAGGAATCTGAAGGAATCTGTGGGTAAGATCCTTTTGGTTTTTGGGAACAACAAGGATCACGAGGGATGGAGCTCCCAGGACTTGGAATGAAGTAAAATAAATCCATTTTGGGGAGCTAATAAAAACATTACGTTGCTGGAGCCGAGCAGGAAGTTCCTTTAAATCCTGCTTTTATTTTGGGAAATAAAGGGGGTTTTTTTGGAATATTGTATCCTGAAAGGAGCAGCAGGATAAGGAGGAATGGATTCCCACTGCCAGAGGGCAGGGATGGATGGGATCTTGGGAATGAATTCCTGGCTGGGAGGGTGGTGAGGCGCCGGAATGGAATTCCCAGAGAAGCTGGGAGCTGCCTCATCCCTGAAAGTTTTCCAAGGCCCTCTTGGAGCAGCCCGGGAGGGGTGGGAAGCACGGCAGGGATGGAACGGGAAGCTCCTGACCTGTTGGTGATGGGAATGCTCCTGTCCCTCATGGCAAACAGCAGCGTGGCCATGCAGTAGAGCACCTCGGTCACCTCCACCACGGCCAGCTCGGAGCCGGGGCTCCGCAGGCATTCCAGGAGCCTCCGGATGTCGCCGACGCCGTCGGAGAACAGCACCATGACGGCGAGGATGGCCCACATCTGCTCAGGCTGGGGCGGGCAAGGACAAGGAAGAGTGAGGGAAAAGCTTGGAGCTTTCAGGAGCAGGGAAAACCCCCCCCCCGCCGTGGATGCTGGAAAATTCCGTGAGGAGCTGTTAAATCCTCCTCAGTCAGCCCGAGTTATCCCAGAGGGAGAAGCTTGGGACGCAGGAGGGTGGATGTGACCTCAAAGCAGCAGGAAGCTGTTTAAAAACCCACGAGTAAGAATAAAACCCACCCCTGCCCTGCTCTTTAAATCCGGGAATTTTTGGAGGACGCAGACTTGAGCCTTTGGGAAGAGGGGATGGCTTCCCAAACTCCGGAGAACCGCGCCGGGATCCACCTTCGGCCCCGTGGGCGTGGATGACACGAACCTGTGCGGGAGGAATAACAAGGGATTTACTCTCCGAGGAAATTGTGTCTCCTCCAAAGCCCCCACCCCAGTGAGGTTTCATTCATCCCTGCTGTGTTTCCCATGGAATTTCAGCCCATGGAACACGGATTTCCAGCCCATTCCTGCACCAGGGGTCATTTAGATGAGTAATTCCCAGTTTTGTGCCACACGGGAGCTGGAATAACTTCCTGCATCCAACCCTTAGCCTGGAAGTTCCTTCTGGTTTTAGAGGAATTCCATGCCCAGGGGGTGGGAACTGGATGATTTTAAGGTTCCCTCCAATCCAAACCATTCCATGACTCCAGAAGCCAGATCCACCTTGCTCCTAACCCAGTTCCACCTTTCCCTTTGCCGCACGGAACTGCCCTCTGGATGCCACGGATCTGAGCAAAGCACTCGTGGTTATCGAGGATTTCTCTTGGGATTGGGCTTGTCGGGAGCTGTGAGGGATAAATCAGTGCAGATCCAGGAAATCTGCTTTCCAGGAATGGGAAAAGAGGAAAACTCATTGGAAATGGAATCATGGAATCATGGTTTCTACAGCTCCGCATGCATCAGGCAGGGCAAGACTAATTACAGCCCCTCTCCACCTTCCCAGATTTCATCCTCTACCTGTACATTCCCTGGGATCCTGGGATCAGTTTTGGGCTCGGGAAGGGAGCTGGGAAAGGGGCTGGAGCCCCAGGAGTGGCTGAGGGAGCTGGGAAAGGGCCTGGAGAAAAGGGGGATTGGGGGGGACTCCCTGACAGGAGGGGGCAGCCGGGGGGGTCGGGCTCTGCTCCCAAGGAACAGGGACAGGAGGAGAGGGAACGGCCTCAGGCTGGGCCAGGGGAGGTTTAGACTGGATTTTAGGGAAAATTTCTCCATGGAAAAGGTTGGAAAACATTGGGAATGGGCTGCCCAGGGCAGGGTAAAGTTGCCATCCGTGGAGGGATTTCAAATCCCTGTGGAGGTGGCACTTGGGGACATGGGCAGGGGTGGCCTTGGCAGCGCTGGGAATGGTTGGACTCGACGCCTCAGAGGCCTTTCCCAACCCAAATGATTCCCTGATTCCCTGGGATTCCAGGATCCCGTGTCCAAACGGAATGAGAAGAAGGAGGGGCAAGTTTTGTCCCTGTTTTTAGAGCCCTCCCAGGGATTTCTCCTGGTAAAATCACTTCTCCTCCCCCATTTTCCTGCGCATCCCCCAGCTGCTTACAAGACAAACCCACCCCTCTCCCGGCAAATCCCGGGATCCAATGGAAGAGATCCCAAAGCAAGGAAAACCTGAGGATCCACGGGCGCGAAAGGGACTCACCTGACCAGCCCCAAGACACATCCCTCCTGCTCCTTGGTTATGGAAAATTCCTGCAGGATCTGCTCCACCCTGCGCAGGGCCGTGTCCTCCTTCAGCAGGTAGCGGTGGTAGAGCTTTTTCCAAGGAATAAACTGGAATGGGAAGCACAGAGCAGCAGCTTTCGCCTGCCAGCATTCCGAAGCAGGATTCTGCTTTGGAAAAGAGACAGTCCAGGTGGCTCCCAAAGCCCTGGGGTTCAGAAAGGAGCTGGGTGGGAATGGGGGATGGGGAAGGAGTGAGGAAGAAGAGGGGAAAAGAGGGGAAAAGAGAAAAAAAAAGGAAAAAAAGGAAAAAAAGAAAAAAAAGGAAAAAGAGGAAAAAGAAAAAGAGGGAAAAAGAGGGAAAAAGAGGGAAAAATAGGGGAAAAAGAGAAAACCTAGAGGGGAAAAAGAGGGAAAAAGAGGGGAAAAAAGAGGGAAAAGAGGGAAAAAGGAAAAAAGAGGGAAAAAGAGGGGAAAAAGGGAAAAAGAGGGAAAAGAGGGAAAAGAGGAGAAAAGAGGAGAAAAGAGGAGAAAAGAGGAGGAAGAGGAGGAGAAAAAAGGGGAAAAGAGGGGAAAAAGAAAAAGGATGAAAAGAGGAAAAAAGAGGAAAAAAGAGGAAAAAAGATGAAAAGAGGAAAAAAGGAAAAGAGGAAAAAAGGGGGAAAAAGAGAAAAAAGAGAAAAAAGAGAAAAAAGGAAAAAGAGGAAAAAAGACGAAAAAGAGGAAAAAAGAGGAAAAAGTAAAAAAGCAAAAAAAGAGGGGAAGAGATTCAAGGAAAAAAAGGAAAAAAGGGAAAAAAGGGAAAAAGGGAAAAAGAGGGGAAAAGAGGAGGGAAAAGAAGGGGAAAAGAGAGGGAAAAGAGGGGGAAAAGAAGGGGAAAAAGAGGAAAAAAAGAAAAAAAAGACGGGAAAAAAAGAAGAAAAAAAAAGGAAAAAAAAGAGGAAAAAAAAGAAGAAAAAAAGAGGGAAAAAAAGAGGAAATAGAGGGAAGAAGACTCAAAGCCTGCAAATAGGGCTGGTTTTTTGGGAATGATGGGAACGGGGTGGTGCTGGCCCACTTTCAAACATCAAAACATCCAATAAACTCCTAAATTTAATTCCCATTTTCAGCCCTGTGCCAGGGCTCTGCTCCGAGGCTTAAAATCCCCGTGTCCATGCAGGGCTGTCCTCCCAATCCCGCTGCTTGGATTTCTCCAGGAAAACCAGGGAGGACGGAGTGGGTTTAGGATGGGTTGGGGAAGGAGGAGCAGGTTTGGGAGAGGATTTGGGAACATCCCAATATTTGCAGCTCTCCACGCCCACGGCACGCACGGGGCGCAGCTCCCGCGGCGTTTCCGGCCTTATCCACCCGAATTTGTGGGAATGGCACGAAGGAAAACCCGGATGTCCACGGAGGTGTGGGCTGAGGTCAGTCCCCACCACTCCGAGCGTTCCCAGCGGTGCCGGCTGATCCCAAGCCGCTTTTTGTGGGATTTAGGGATTGTTCCTGCAGCCCAAACGACTTCCGGCGGTTTGGGTGAACCCAAAATCCATAAAAACGGAGCTCCGGGGTTTTCCTCGGAATCCATTCGGTGACAATGATGCCACAAACACACCCACAGGACTGTGGGGATGCTGCGGGAATTCCCTGGGTGATCCCTCGGGAAAAAAGGCTGCAGGGAAAACGGGGAAAGGGGGATTTTATGGAATCTTCCAGGACGCTTTTTTTTTCCATGTATGGGAAGGAATGTTGCTCCAACATGGATTTTGGATACAGGGTGGCAATTTTAGGTCCAAAACACGGCAGGAGACCTAAAAATCCAAGGATTGTGGGAATAATCAAGGGATTTAAAGGAACCAGAGGCTTGGGGACGCTGCAGGAATTCCCTGGGTGATCCCTCGGGAAAAAAGGCTGCAGGGAAAACAGGGAAAGGGGGATTTTATGGAATCTTTCTTTCCATGTACGGGAAGGAATGTTGCTCCAACACAGATTTCGGATACAGGGTGGCAACTTTAGATCCAGAAGACCAAAACACGGCAGGAGACCTAAAAATCCCAGGAATCAGGGGATTTAAAGGAACAAAGAGAGGCAGACAGAGCACAGATGATCCCACGGGATAACCTCAGAGCATTCCTTACCAGCGGATCCCGGATTATCTCCCTCCAGGAGTGACACACCAGGCTCAGGTTCTGGTACAGATCCGACACGGGCAGGAAGGCAAAGATATTCCTGAGGATTTCGGCAGGAAGCTCATCCATCGTTCCCCGAGGCACTTCCCAGTTCCGAGTGCCCAGGAGCCCGAAGTGGGCGTCGGGAAGCGGTTCCACCTCCAGGTCTTCACATTCCTGCTTGATCCGGCTCCGTTCCGGAACCTTCTCGTCAGGCTCTCCCCACGGATCCTGGAATCCTGGATCCTGGATCTCTGGGTCGGGAACGCCTGAGGAGCTGGGAAAAGCTCTTTTCCTGGAATGTCCCCTCGGAGATGGCACAAAGTCCTGGTCGTGCGGGAGAAGCCAGGAATCGCTGCTGGAGTCCCTCGCGCTCGTGAAGGAATCGCGGGATCCGGGGAAAAAGGGATCCAGCGGCTCTTCCTCGATCCCGCAGCTCTCCATCCCCGCAGCCTCCGCGCGCGGCGCCTTCGCAGACCTGAAGAAATCCAGGATGTTCCTCTGCCCGCCCGGCCCTGCGCGAAGGGGGAGAGCGGGAATGAATTCCCTGGAAATCCGGGAGCGCCCTGCTCCTCCCAGAAGGTGGGAGCTGTCCCAGGTGCTCCCTGGAAATCGGGAGCGCCCTGCTCCTCCCAGAAGGTGGGAGTTGTTCCAGCTGCTCCAGAAGGACNTCGGGGAGTGCCCTGCTCCTCCCAGAAGGTGGGAGTTGTTCCAGGTGCTCCCTAGAAATCGGGAGCGCCCTGCTCCTCCCAGAAGGTGGGAGTTGTTCCAGGTGCTCCCTGGAAATTTGGGAGCTCCCTGCTGTCCCAGGCGCTCCAGAAGGAAATTCGGGAACGCCCTGCTCCTCCCAGAAGGTGGGAGCTGTCCCAGGGGATCCAGATGGAAATTTGGGAGTTCCCTGCTCCTCCCAGAAGGTGGGAGTTGTTCCAGGTGCTCCCTGGAAATTTGGGAGCTCCCTGCTGTCCCAGGCGCTCCAGAAGGAAATTTGGGAACGCCCTGCTCCTCCCAGAAAGTGGGAGCTGTCCCAGGAGCTCCAGATGGAAATTTGGGAACGCCCTGCTCCTCCCAGAAAGTGGGAGCTGTCCCAGGAGCTCCAGATGGAAATTTGGGAACGCCCTGCTCCTCCCAGAAAGTGGGAGCTGTCCCAGGAGCTCCAGATGGAAATTTGGGAACGCCCTGCTCCTCCCAGAAAGTGGGAGCTGTCCCAGGAGCTCCAGATGGAAATTTGGGAACGCCCTGCTCCTCCCAGAAAGTGGGAGCTGTCCCAGGAGCTCCAGATGGAAATTTGGGAACGCCCTGCTCCTCCCAGAAGGTGGGAGCTGTCCCAGGGGATCCAGATGGAAATTTGGGAGTTCCCTGCTCCTCCCAGAAGGTGGGAGCTGTCCCAGGCGCTCCAGAAGGAAATTTGGGAACGCCCTGCTCCTCCCAGAAAGTGGGAGCTGTCCCAGGTGCTCCAGAAGGAAATTTGGGAGCGCCCTGCTCCTCCCAGAAGGTGGGAGTTGTCCCAGGAGCTCCAGAAGGAAATTTGGGAGCGCCCTGCTCCTCCCAGAAGGTGGGAGCTGTCCCAGGTGCTCCAGAAGGATTTGGGAGCCTCCTTTGGGATGCCGGCACCGGGTCCCAGCTCAGCAGGGAATGTTTTCTGGGAAGGGAGTGAGGTGCAGGAAAATTCCAATGGAAATGGGCCCGAATCCCGCGTTCCACGGCCACCAAGGCACTCAGGGATAATTCCGGATGGGTTTTCTGCTCAGCCCCAGGGGTGGGAGGCAGCAGAGGTTTTTGGGGCCTCAAATAAAATAAAAATAAAATA
>VXAZ01004055.1:0-18412 GCA_013399875.1 Gymnorhina tibicen | reverse complement strand
CTGCCAGGGCTTCTCCCTGCTCCTCCTCGGCGGCTGCAGGACTTGCCTCTTGCGCTGCACCTTCAGCGGCATCAGCTTCCTGCCAGCCCCCTTCCGCAGCCCCTCAAGCTCCCTCTGCCTGCCAGCAGCACCAGCCTGCTGCCCCCCAGCCTCGCCCGCCACTTGCGTGCCCTCTGCCCGCTGTCCGAGGGGACACGCTAATGCCAAAAGATCTTTGCTTTTTCTGTGTTTTTCATACCTTTGTAGCTCTGTGGACTATTCTTGTCTCATTCTAGAGTTTCTTAGCTAATGGCAGCACTTCTCCTATCCTGTTAGACAAACGCATTCCCAGAATCCTCTTTGAAGCTTGCTGCTTCAGTGAACCGAGGCCATTTTGCTTTGCCGTGTATTTAGACATAACCAGAGCAGGGCTACGAGCAAGGCGGAGGCTTCAGTGGGGCTCCAAAACCAGATAGGAAATGACTTCACTAGCTGTACTTGGAACTGGGCATTCTTGTCCACGATGCTAATTTGCGAACCTCGTCAAAGGGTCGAAGCCCCGTGTTGCAGGTGCCTTCGGCCACAAGTGCACCTGGAGGGCCATCGTGAAAGGGTCAGCGCTTTTGATCATCTCGCCCTTGTTTGGCTCTCGACTGTAGGGGCCAGAAGGCATCGACTCAGCCCATCCCCTGCATCACTCAATGGCAACAGCACCCGCAGAGGACAGCACAGGGAGGGCAGGCCCGCGCCTTGCTACTGGGCAACCTCTCCCCAAGGCCTGCGCAACCTGGGGGAAAAGCCGCATCACTTTTGCCCATGATCCGTACAGTGCTGCCCCTCTGCATGCCCCGAAGCGCGAGTCCAGGCTGTCCAAAGGGTCCCGGTTTGCACCGGGACGCCACGCCTGTTCAGGGAGCTGACGGGATGCGTCCGTCAGACGGGGCTGTACCGTGCCCTCGGTCGCTGGGCAGCTCCTAGCCGACCTTCTCAGGCAGCGCACTGGCTGCCTTCAGGCAGGTGCTCGCCGCGGCGGCAGGAGGTGGCCTCCGGCTCTGGAGGCCAAGGCTAAAACTCAAGGGCGGCTCTTGATGGGCAGGTGATTTGCCCATGCTCAGCACCGAAAAACGGGAAGAACGGGACATAGGCCTAGAAGCATAGACGGGCTTGGGTTGGGCTGTCCTGAAAGAAGTGAGAGAGATGCCCTCTTGCACTGGGGCTTTGTGTCCTTTGCCCGCCGTCCCAATGGCAACTGGAGCTTTCCTTAGCAGGCCCTTGCAGCGCCTTCTCCCTGGACGTGTGGCTCCACTGCCTAGCCGAACCCTGGTACGGTTTCTCGGCCCGCCTTTACGCAACTGGCGGGACCGGCAGGGCACACCTGCCTGTTTTCCGCCAGCCCCCATCAGCACTCCTTGCCAAAACCCTCCTGGACCCTAAGGTGCACATCTGCTAATTGCTCCGATTAAGACAGATTAACACCCATTTCAGTTTGTATACATACTTTTCTTCTCCTTTGGATTCTTCTTAGTCTTTTTGATGGGTATTCAAATTGTCCCAGTGTTCATCAGGATTTCACATCTGTTTAGACTGTATTGGTCTTATGCAAATTATATTTTTTGTATTTAACGTAGTTTTCATTTCTTCATTGAAAATAAATTCTTTTCAATAAGTCATGTTATTCATATACATTTTCTAAGACTGACATATGACTTGTGAGTTATTCATAAGTAGAGCTCTCTATGTAGTTTAATGGAAAGTGTAGGTGACAAGCTAGATCTAAATACGAATTCATTTCCAGTGGATTTCATACTGACGCTTCTACATAAAAGAAATATACATCTACATTTCCACCTAGGAGATACAATTTTGATTTACTTCTGATATGACAAGGAAATATGTTTTAATAAATATAGAATCTATATTTTTAAAATACAGAAAGTTAAGCAAGTAACAGATTTAATATTGTGCATGCTGATGAAGTTATACCTGGACTGTTAGTGGTCTTTTTATGTGTTCTGCTGCTTACAAATCATATTCACTAGAAGTCTTCTAATGAACATACAGGCTGTGTATCTGTCTTAGATTACACCCAAATTCTTTCAGCAAAGGCTTTCTAAATTTACATGCAAAGTATTTCTAAAGAGTATTACTTCATATCCACAAGATCTATTAATGCAAAATTTCAGTGAGACACCACTTTCCTCTAAATTAGTCTCAGGAAGAAAACTGTTTTTATATATTTCCTTCCCAGAATTCAGTACAGGAACTGGAAAGAAGCTGAAGGCAAATGACAACGTGTAGATCAGAAATGATGACAAACAGAGGACATCACAGAATCCAGTTACTTCTTCATTACTTAAAGTTATCCAATCCACGCACATCAAAGAAACTCCCTTTAAATACTCATTTTCAGTTCCCCTCATTTTTACACAAGAATGTAGCTTGTAGTTCAGCAAGTTCTGGTCCTGTTCATGGACATATGTCATTATAAGCATATCTCAGTGTGGACAGCAGTATGGAGTTGACCACCTTGGAGACCTGGGATCTCCATTTCTTTATAAGGGCTTGCACATCCCTGTCTTCTGGTTCATCTTCGTGATGTATCCCTATTCCATATCCCTGCCTGGCCTCTCCATGTGGTTACCCCCTTCCCCCATCTCTAGTCCTAACCACTCCCTCAGGTTCTCACTATTGTCTCTGTTATCCTAACTGCACCCTTGTACCACCCTTGCTCCGCCCCTATGCCCTGAGACCATCAGTCCATGTGCTCTCTCCGCCCCCTCTGCCCCGGATAAAGGGCTCCAACTCATGTGCTCGCTCTCTCTGCTTTGGAGACCAGAGAGCCACCAGCCTCTCTCCCTCTGCTCTGGGCACCAGGCCAGCTGCTGGCCCTCTGCCTATGGGGGCTGGCACATGTGCTGGTCTTAGACCTTGGGGAGTTAGCATGGAATAAAGAGCCTCTGCAATCTCCATGAAAGAGAGCCTTCTCGCCTCCTTTACTGCCACCATGTTGCTGTGGGCCAACAGTTAACTGAGATAGCTCGGGCTGCCGAAAGGCTGCGGGAAAGTGGAACGGTCGCTCTCCCTAGGATGGCTCTGTGGCGCTCTCTGGAAGGTTGTGGCCTGCCATACCAACGCAGGAAACCACACACAGCAACAATCTTCTTCTTCTAAACCATTTTAGTCAGAACCTCCCCAAATGTCCCCAACACAATTCCTTGGTTCTGTTCCTATGATTTGTTTTTGATTTGTACAGTGCAGGGATTTGGCTGGGGTTTTTTTGTGTGTTGTATCATGATTTCAGTCTTCTCTTCTAAGAGATGTGTCTGCTGTCTTTGTCTTTTCAGTGTTCCTTTTGAGACATCTGTCTTTTGCTGTTTTCTTAAATTCTTCTGTGCCTGGATTAGACATGTCCCCAGGATGGCACACAGAGTTCCCTTGCCGATTGTTTTTGTGACATTGTTCTTTTCTCTCTACTTCTGCAGTCATGTTGACCCACTTCTCCTTTACCCATTTAATTCCTGGAGGAAAAGGAATACAGTCATGCCTCCATAACAGTTCCTCTATTGGCATTCTGCTAACTAAGCCAATTAAAATGCCATGGAGGTTTATAAAACTGAAACAAAAAATATATTCAAATGAGATTTATTTATAAACCAGTTAACCAAATAAACCAATTAAACTAATTCAAGCTCCATCTACATTTGAATAAAGATTAATGATGGCAAATGGAATTGGTTCTACATGACTGACCTAAGAGGGTGGCCCAGAATGAATAATCACTCATCCAATAAGGCAAGGGCTCCAATTCCTTAAGGAGTTACTAAGGGGAAAGTCCCAACTGCAAACCGATGTTCTGAGGAGGACCAACTCAACTGATCCAGGGGCAACTGGCAGGGCTGCATTCATACCTCACTAAAAGATGGTTTGTGGAATTTTTTCCCAACTAGTCTAAGGAGGTAGTGAGTGAGTAGCTGTGTGGGGCGTAGTAGCTGCTTTCTGGGGTTAAACCACAATCCCTGGAAGCACTCCCCATAATAACTAGAATAAAAAGACATTAAAGTAGCTTTCTATGAAATAAAAAAAAAATTAAAAATAAACAAATAAAAAAATTGGAAGCAATTCTGATGGCAAGGACCAATAAGAGAAACTGTAGAGTGTGCAATGTGTGAAATACTTCAAATTTTTATACAAAGTGTATTAAGGTATTGTTTTTATTTTTGTAATGAGAAATCTCAGAAGAAGCAATTTGCTCAAGTTTTAAAGAAGATAACTTTCAGGGAGTCTGTATGATTCCCTGTGTCTCTTATTTCTAATGGTTGTGTCCAAGGAAATGAAACTCAATTGCATTGCCTGTCTGTAAAACATTTACCAGATACCATGCAACAAGGGGATATCAGTGTTTCCAACACTCCTAGAGAGAAAAGTCTTTTCTGTGTTTATGTTTTTGTCTTGTCTTTTCAAAAGTTTGCTTGTCTTTTCAGTTTCCAACACTGATAATAAAATTTGAACATATAACTAAATTTGTATGCATTTTTTTGCAGCATATTCCAAAGTATATATTTGATTGTTAAGAAGATTTTTATGGGAGAAATGTTAAAAACACTTTACATAACATACCACCTCTAGAGATATATGTAGTGAATATGCTTTCAGGTCAAATGTAAAAATTGATAATGGTATATGACATGCTGAAGAATCTTCTGTATTAGGAAATGCTGGGTAATGGCAATGACAAGTATTGATATCAGTTCTGTCTGAAAGACTTGTCATGTATATGTGTGGGAAGTGAGACAGTACTTAGCACATGCAGTTTCACTTTTTTCTAAGAAGTATTATATCAAAATAGCTACAGCTGAAGGGTTACCTCCCCCCCCCCCTTACAGATTGCAGACAGGGCTTTGCTTTCATTTACCAGAAAATTAACCTGTGACACATCATGAGATTCACATATATTCTAGTTCAGAAATTTAGCAGTTTCTTGTCACATCCAACAACATTTTCCTTTTCCCTTACTGCCTTTACCTTTTCCTTTCCATTTTTTTACAGCCTTTCATAATTCAGTATGAGCCTCCCTATGCTTCCCAGGCAGAGTATTTCACTGTATCTTCTTTCATACATTAGTCCCATTATTTGATTCTCTAATGCGAATTATGTATCCAGGAAGAGAATGAAGAAAATTACTTATTTTCTGAGCTACTACCCAGCTAATATTATTGGGAATGTTGTTCACATTAAAGCTCGTAAGATGTATTCTGCTTCATCACTTAGGCCTTTCTGATGCTACTTTGCTAAATAGCTCACCTTGGGCCAAATGAGTAACTGGTGTAATCTGTGCTACTAGATTTGATTTCAAAAAGCTCACACTGATCTTGTGCCCTCTCTTTATCCCTCTCTCTGTATATAATATGCAAACGTATATTGGTCTTTTTATGTACACATGCAAATATTTCTTTGAAAAAAGAATGCTGTATTTTAAGTAAGTGCATTAGAACATTATTATTCTTTTGGTAGCATTTTTCAATGGTTTCATTTTTATTCAGTCTGGAGCATATTATACTTGCAAATTCATCTATCCCAGAGCCACAAGTAATTTGTTACACAATACAGTAGCCTCCAGCAGAAGATATGGAGAAAGGTTAGAAAAATTTTCCATCTGCTTTTTAACAAAGCTGTATATCAGTGAGGAATAAAGAAAGAACAATTCTCTCTTTGCTCTAAAGAAAAGTGTATTAGGGTAGTAGAAAGATCAAACATTGCTAATTATAGACGGGCTATTCACCATTCTCCCATACAAGAGGGCACTCAGAACATGAGATACCTTAGGATGACTAAAAGCTGAATTATTCTCCCAAAGAAGCTTTATAAAAATGATGATCCCCATCTCACTTAGATTGGTCACACCTTGCCACCTTTGCAAGAAGCCTTAGACACATAGTAATGCAACAATGAGCACAAATATAAACAGCTAGCCCAAAGCAATCAGATGGCACAGGACTTTAAGACCTTGGTTTTCTATGGTTAATACTAAATACAAATTTGAATTAATTAACAACACTTTAATGATCACATTTGATCCTCCACTGGAAATTTTTCTTCTTTTTTTCACAGAATAAAATCTCCAATCAGTTTGGACCATTTTGCAATATTTTCCCTTAGGCCTTGCCGTAAATGCATTTTAGAACAAAACATGTTAAAAGTGTAAGACGTAGACAATGAACTTACTACTAAAATCTAACACAATGATATTAATTTTAAAAAATATTTTTGGGAACATTAGGATAATAATAATGTATAGCCCTTATTAACTATAAAAAGCTTACTTGTGCTGCTTGTTGGGCACAATAATCAGCACTGATAGATCTTGTACTGAATCTAGCATGACAGAATTGCAGAGTATGTTGTAACACACCTCTGGTATTCAAAGTAAACCTCCAGAACATCTAAAGCAGTGAAATAACCTTAGTTTCAAGTATCACAGTGACTGGTCATAAGAACTAGGATAAACTGCCTGTGAGTTCTCCTGTGATTATACTTGACTAGCTAGTCTTTGCACTTTCTCCTAAGAAATGGTTGGCTATTTTATCAATGAGACCCTGGCTGATACAAGTTCTCAGCTTGCTATCTGCAAGTGGCCAAGTTATTTTATTGAAGAATTTTCTGTGTGACAGCAGGGAATAAGTTTGCAGGACCCCTCACCCTATTGAACCCTGTTGGAAAGATGCCAGGAAACAGTCTGTATTTTTCACATGGTGTTCAAATAACCACAGCATTATAGTGGCAAATGTGCAACTTTTCTGCCTGCACAAAAGAGACAAGTCTGAAATAACGGAAGGAAAAGACAGATAGACAAAATCATTCAAGAGTTCAGATGATAAAGGATGAGGAGATATCACCTCACACGAATGTGATCTGTCTGGCTTTCCTGCCAACAGTATAGCAAAATATATGCAGCTTTTCTACTGACAGGGCTGTTTTCTTGCACAAAGACCCAGTGAATACATGCCATAGGAGCTCCTTCATTACTTATTGCAAAGATTGAACAGACTCACCCTGACTCTGTCATGTATAGTGCTGTCACAAAGAACCAACCTCACATCCTTTTTTTCTCCAGCTTGTTCATAAGGAAATACATATGCTAAGGGAAGTGTGCAAAGGCTGAGAAAAAAATGTAAGAGAGACCATTGCATGTTAGAGTCAGATTCCATCATATAAAAAAGTAAAGCATCATGGGATGAGTGACTGGTTATGGGCTGGTTAAGCCTGCAGAATATTTGTGGTTTATGTACCTTGTCATACAGTGTGACCACAACCGGATTGCTACAAAGATACTTCAAGATACTTCGGGGTGGTAACAGTAAAATGGAAGTGTATGGATATAGCCATTGGACACAGGCATCTGGGATCATGCACACACTACTACAATTTATTTCATTTAGTGACCAGTCTCTTTAAAACTAGTTAGTTTGTTTTGTCTCTAATATTTTGTTGTGGTTTGAAGCTGGCTAAGCACCAGGCACTCACAAAAAAACCCATCTACTTATTTTCCTCTACTCTAGCTGAGCAGAGGAGAGGGAATTGAAAACTTAATTTTCATGAGTTGAGATAAGGATTATTGAAAAAAAAACACTTTAAGGCAAAACAGGTTTAAAACTTAAACAGTATAGAGAAGATTTATTATCAACAGAATTAAAAGTAAAAATGGTAATGAGAACCAAAGCAAACCTTCAGAACACCTTTTTTTTCCCAGTCCCTCCCTCTTTCCACCAACCACGCAAGGAAACAAGACATGGGGCTTTGGTCAGTATTTCACGTCTTAAAAATTTTTCTTCAGTATGTGTAGGGAAAAGAATTTCTTCTGCTGTGCCGTGGAATCCTTATCATGGGAGATAGTTCTCTGCGAACTTTTCTTGCGTGGTTTTAACTTCTACAAGCAACAGTCCTGCTGGAACCTGCTACAACATGAGTCCCTCCCACAGGCCAAGCAGTCTTCCCACAGCTGCCTAGCATGGGTCATTTTAGCTCATGGGGTTTAGTCTTTTAAGGATGAGCTGTTCCAGTTTGGNTGTCCTCACTTCTCCTTTTTCTCTGACTTGGAAGAAAGTTGGTGTCTATAAGTTGCAATTGAAAGGCTGATCTCATCTGGGCTCCACATCAGGGAATTGCTCGCCATGCCTCTCCCTGCTGGCCACGTGGTCCCTGCCGGCACCGCATGGCCAGCCCTGGCCGCATGGTCCCGGCCTCGGGAGGGTCCCGGCTGCGCAGTCTTGGCCTTGAGAGAGCTCCAGCCGCGTGGTCCCCAGTGGCCCCTGCCAGGATGAGTCCTGGCAGCTGCCTCACCACCCCTCAGGAGACGAAAAAAGAGAACTTCTCGTGGTTTCTCCTTTCTTAAATATGTCATCACAGAGGCGTTACCAACTTGTGTAATTGGGCTAGTAACCTGCCCATCATCAGAGCCGTCAGAGACTGGCTCTGTGTGAGACATAGAAATTTCGAGCAGCTTTTCTCCTGCCCTCACCAAAAACCAGACTGTGTTAAACCAACACATACTTCTACTAGAACACTGTTTCAGAACAGCCTTTTTTTGAGAGTTCAGCTTTCTTCCAATTTTTAGTCCCTTTTGGCCTGCGACTAGTCTACTTTCATATGTTCTTGTAGCACCTTTGTCTTTTAACTTAGATTTGTTTGCATTTCTTCCTCAGTGCTGAAATACTGTAAGCCCTCCTTGCTGTACAGGGGTCACACAGAAACAAGAAAATAATTGAAGCATAAAGGAAAGTTTTTGCTGGTAAACTCATTACCACAAAGTCATACAGCCTTTCATGGTATTTTAATCCCATTTCTGGTTTTAAAAAGAGTGTGGCAGGTTAGGCTGTGCACTGGTTGCTGTACAAACTTAGGAAGAATAATTTTAATGTTCTTATGTTCAAACGTCTTATATATTTTATACCCCTCTTTGCTCAAAATAAAGTGCTGTCTGGGAACGTGCATTGTGAATTCAGAGAGTGGTCTGTACTTTTACTGGGGGAGCAGTAAAATTGCTATGTGCTACCTGAGAATGGAGTGCTGTCATTGTCAGTAGTCAGGATAAGCAATACGTATCAACCAGAGACAGTCCTGACACATCCCGACAGCTTTGTACATACATGTGTATCTTCACTGCATTTTCAGTCTCCTGACAGGGGCTGTTTCTCTGCCACTTGGATGTTCTGTTCAGGTTCTGTTTGGCCCGACTATTTGTGGTCTCTTCTCTCTTCTTTTTTCAGTATCTAAATAAAAAAAGGAAAAAAAATTTCTAAAATTTTCTATCAGGAAATGTTGATTTTCTCTTTTCCAATATGCCTTTCCAACATGTCACATTGTATTAACTCCTGTTTATATTCCTTCTAAGGGGAGGTTAAAGTAGGTTAAGGAGAGAAAAGAGGTCTCAATTTGAAAAAACGAATGATGTTGGTAGCACAATGTTGGTAGCTTTGAAGAGTGACTGATATCAGCCTCAAGGCTATCTTGCCCTGAGAGGCTTCTCGGTGAAAAACTGACTTCATCGTCTTTTTATTCAGTCATCAGGAGCTGCTAGTTCACCAAAGTGCAGTTCTCTTTCAGTCATTTATAGGATTTGTAGGTGTGAGAAGAAGCAAATTAGTCACTGGTGTTATTCCAATGATTTTGCACACCTTATACCAAAGAGAAGTGAAGCCCAACATCTACATTTTTTTTCCTTTAAACATGGACTAAAATTAAAACAGAAGCAATCTTACACTTTTTGGAATAATTTAATAGATATATAAAATACAACACTTCATTTCAAGTCCTAATTTTGTCCACTTCTGTGAGTGGCATTCTTCAAATAATCTGAAGCCAAAAATAAATATTGCTCTGTGTATGAATTTCAACACAGAGCTAGTAATTTTTCCCTGGTTGAAAACTAAAAATTGTTTAATTTTGTTATTTTATTTGGCAGACCTTTGATGTCTTTTGAGAAGTCATGGCAGTCAGTGAAGTTCCCAGTGACTTGCAGAAAAGGGAATATCACACCTTTTTATCAAAATAGATAGAAATTAGAACCTAGGGAACTACCAATCAGTCATCCTTATCTCTCTTTCTGGTAAGGTAATATAAATGTCTCAAATGTAATTTTCTTGCATCTTGCAGAGTTAGGTCAAACTTGTAGTGAGCTAAGAAATACAGCTTAGAAAAAAAATCCATTGATGGAAAGAGAGGAAAGAAGCCAAAAAAACCCCATAAGAAATCAAAAATTCAGGTCTGATTTTGAGACTAGCAAAGACTCCCCAGCCAGGCCATTCAATGAAGTATTATCTGGTATTTGTTAGTTTTAAACATTAAAAACCAGTAATCTTGTGTTTTTCAGGCTGAACTTATACTGAGGGCAGAAAAAGAATTGGTCATATAGAGACAAGATATGGTAATTTGTTTCTCTGAGCTCCTGCCTCATTATGCAGCGTGAGAGTCTAAACTGGTAACAATTCCATTGTACCTGACATGCTCAACTGCTTTGAATAGCCCAGAATCCTTCTCTGGGACTGAGTTATGAGCTTGTGCTCAGTGTTCCCCCCAGCTGCGGCAAGGCTGACGACCTTTGGGCTACATGGAGTGTAATCCTACTGGCTGTAACACAAGGGAGTCACAAAAACAGTGTTAAATTGGTCTCAGTCAGGCTGATGGGTAAGAAACTTTGCCTTATTATTGGAAAAGGAGGAAAGGTCAATTTATTTCCATATCATGACAATATAATAAATGGATAAACTTTCCTGACAGGATAAATTCTGGTGTTCTAAATGCACAGTACATACTTTATTGCATACACAGAGGTCAACATTCAGGAGAAACAAACAGATAATCATAGACTATATCACATTTTGCGTAATTTCTGCCTTAAATAAGATTTTAATGTTTCATATTGTAACACACAACATAAAGAAAATCTGTATTCTGCTACTAAATTAGGAAATTAGGTGAACAGGTTTTAAGATTGCAGCATTTCCCATTTCTATGCATTATTTGTCATTGAATAGGACTGAAACATGGAAGAGAACTTTTAAGGACAAAAAACTCCCATGCTGCCATTTACATGAGAAATTACTTAACTTCTTTAATCTTGGATAGAGTGGTGCATTGTGCTATGTTTTATAAATAATCCAATTGCTGATCTCATTTTAAATCAGATTCCCTATGAGAAAGAAGTGTTCCTTGAATTCACACTTACTTGATTGTTCTTATTAATAAAGTAATTCTATTTTTAGAGTTATAAGTTTTCCTTAAAGACTACCTTTTTGTAGGGGATCATCTCATTATGTTTCATTGATTTTCTGTTTTTTCCTTAGTGTTACAATTCAAGCTCTAACTAAAAGAAATCTTGGTTTTGAATTCTTAATGCAAGGAGGAAAGAAAATTTAAAATCCTCACGTCATTGCATGTTAATTTTTTCTACAATAATTCTCATCACCCAGTAGAATATGTAAGATGGATAATTAAAAAAATCTTCCAATTCCTTTACCTAGTGTTTATATGTTTCATCTTTATTACCTGTGTGTACTGTCTCTGTATATAATCACATCTCTGCCAAGCACCTGCAACATTGTTGGTCTACTTTCCATCTTCTTTCAAATATTTATCTTTTTTTTTCCCTTCTGAGGACATATCACAGCAAGAAGTCTTTAAAATGACCAATAACCAATAAATCCTCTTCCAGTACAAACAAAGGAAGGCCAAGAACTCTGCTGATTAAATGATTCTTCAGATTTACTTCACCTTGATCAGTGTCATAGCAAGTCATTAATTTTCAGATACTATAGGACACTGTAATGTTACAATCCAAATTACAGATAACAAAAGTGAAATAATGTGTTTGTGATTTTCGGAGGCTTAATGGATCTATCCTAGTTTTAACTGCCCTTTAGTCTCTTCCAGGACTACTCATCTAGTTTACATATTTCTAATTAAGGTCTTTTTGGAGCCTTTGCGTATTAGAGTTGCAGAATACTCAAATATAACATACTAAAAAAGGGAAACTAAGGTGAACTATGATTTCCAGACTACTTGTGACATAATTTTCTTCTTAAATTTTTTTTTGTCTTTTCAAAACCCAGTTAATAGTTTCTCACATGGTGATAAAACACTACCTGAAAAAGACAACTTGAGAAGAAATTGTGGTGTATAAACTAAGAAAGCCATTCTAAAAATATGATTCAATAACTATGACTGGGGTAAAAGCCAATTTTCCTACTCCCTCTTTGGCAAGTAAGTTGCTTGTAGTGGTTGTTTTCCCAAATCTTTGTTTCAGAAAATTCAGTTGTTTCAGTTCACACTGTCAAATGATGCATTATTAGCTAATATCTTTTCTTGCTTCTCTTATATAATATTATACCTTACTCCCATCTGTAGCTCACTTCCTCTCAGAATTGATGGAATGAATGGAAGAAGCAAAATTTTTTGGTAAAAAACAGACTCCTGCTTATAATCAGACAATCAGGATGTAGAAAAAATAAAGCTAAGACTGTTAATGGCATGTGCATAAAGAGTCCAGTATTATCTAGGGTTTTTGTCTGCTGAATCATTGAAGTGTCTATCATTTATTGATGTGGGTTACCAACAACCGAAGCAACATTGTGAAAGCAGCTCTAAATAAAAAAGCTTATTTCTGTACTATTGGCAAAGTCACAGTCACCTTTGAAAAATCCTGAGCTTAACGCAGCAGGATTCCCATGCAGGTGGTATAAGGAATGGAGAGCTAAAGGCCTGGAGCTCTGAGAACTGAAGTAACCGCTGAATGCTACCTGCTTCTGACACCAAAGTGTTACACAGGAGTCTACATCCTAGCTGTTTTCCCCATCAAGACCACATGGAATTGAACTCTTGAGAGTTACAATTCTCTGTGTTTTAGGGTCTGGTGTAAGACTCTGCCTTGTGCCCGAAAATACTGCAGCAGTATACTAACAGAGGAGTTTCAGGTGCTTTCTTTAATTTACACAATGAGTTTCATGGCCAGGTTTTTTTCTTTGAAATTCTTCAATGTGGTTTCATGGCCAGCTTTTTTTCTTTGAAATTCTTCAATGTGGTCCTTTCTGTCCCTTCCCTGTAACTGTTAAGGACTTAAAGAATGTAGTTGTCTGTCTCGGAACACTGTCAAGGCCACAGAAGGAATTTGCTATAAAATAAGCCACGACAATGGAACTTGAGATAAGCACAGATGGCACAGCTGGATGGCCTAATGGAGGTGAAACTTCAGTTAGCATCCAGACAAAAAATTCCCACCATGGCAAACTGTGAGAAAGGAAAAAACTGCTTACACACATGCCATCCCAAGCTATGGGATGGATAGCCTGTGGATATAGCCTGTAGATACCTGGAATTCAGACTGTATAAGGGTGATACCCCAGAAGAATGACTTAGGGACCTCCCCAACATTGGGAAGACCAGGGTGAAGAGGAATCATCGGGATGCCACAGAACCCACATGGTGGTGGTATCTTTCTACTTATTCTCTTTCTTTCTTCCTCCCTCACCCTGACCCTCCCATTTATTTCTATTTCTCTCCCTCATGTTTACTGTTAAATAAAATCTGTACTACTGACTTTGGCATGTGGTCTGTTTTGCACCTTAATTCAGGCAGAAGCATCTCTTATAATTGGATCTTAACAGTAACATCTTTTCTGAATTTGTGTGAAGGTGTATTCTAAGGTAGGGGGGCATTTCAGGTACTTTTGATAGCCCCTGTGGATTTCAGGACTACAACAGCATCTTGCACTTTTTACGTGTTTTTTTAATTTTATATTGGAGTTGTTTAATATTTTTAGTCTATTCTGTGAGATACAGCACAAGAAGTACAATTGTAGATGAATGCAGAACTGATAACAAAAACCATCACTTGTTCTTTATAATCTCCATCAGAATTGCTGGACTGAATATCCTCATACTTGAATACCCTATAGCAAAACTGACAAACTTTTCTGACCAAGAAGCCCCTCCAAAATATTTCTGTGGAGTAATCAATGAAGATTTCTGAATGACAAATAGATGTTAGAAATATGAATGACATTCTTAAGAAAGTCACTGTAGGAAGACTTTGGTTGCCTAAAAATCTACCTATTACATTTTAGATTATTTTTTTAATATTTACAAGTTAGTCCTCGATTCTGCCAAGATGCATTTATTTATCCCTGGATTGTCTGCTTGATTGCATGGAGTTACTTGCCTAGTAATGACAGTTATGCCTTATCTAAATACAAATAATTAAAGCAGTGAGAGATATTCAAAGCATATAAGGTTCTTGAGTGATATTTTCAATAACCCTACATTAGCTTACATTCCCTAAGATAAACCAGAATTCAGTGATGAGGCATAAGCTGCTCCAGTGAAAAATTCAGAAACTCTGAATTTAGATTCCTGCTCTGAAGGAATCTTTTGTTCTTTGGCTAAAAAAGGAGACATGACTTCTAACGACACTCTAAAACTAGATAGACATTTAATGCCATTGCCAGAGTTGTGTTCACTCTCAAGTGAAGTATATAATTAAATGTATTCTTCAGAATAAATAATTATTTCATAGTTTAATTTTTTTTTTTTTTTTATTAGAAATACATTTATATTTCTTGAAAAATAGATTGGTCATGATTTAATCCTAGCCTGCAACTAAGCCCCACACAGCCACCCACTCATTTCCCCTGCCTGGTGGGGTGGTGAGAGAATCAGAGGGTAAAAATGAGAAAACTTGTGGGTTGAGAAAAAACATACATAAAGTAAAAACCACACAAGCAAAGCAAAAGAAGGATTAATTCATTGCTTTCCATGGTTGGGCAAGTGTTCAGCCATCCCCAGCATAACAGGGTCCCAACACATGTAATGGTGATTTGGGAAGACAAACCCCACCACTCCAAACATTCCCCCACTTCCTTCTTCTCACCACAATTTTATATGCAGAGCATGAAGCCGTGTGGTCTAGAATATCCCTGTGGTCAGCTGGGGTCTGTTGTCCTGGCTGTGTCCCCTCCCAGCCTGCTCACTGCTGGGGTAAGGAGCAGAAAAGGACTTGGTTCTATGCAAGCCTTGCTCAGCAAACATTTCTGTGTTATCAACACTCTTTCCAGCACAAATCCAAAACACACCGCTATACTAGGCACTGTGAATAAAATTAGTTCTATGTCTGCCAAAACCAGCACATGGATAAAAAGTAACCAGGACCTGTGTTCTATTTTAAGCTATCGGTCCCTGCTATTGAAATTATGAAATTAATTTACTATACTCAGATTTAGTAACTGTAGACATCCAAAGTCATTTGAGTAAAGTGTTTCACTAAAATATTAGCCTACTGTGACTATTTGAAAAAAATAAGCATGAGAATCTCATATCTGATTGCATCCAGTATATAATATGAGCCATTCAAATATGCTTTTTTAAAAAAATCCCTCAGAATATATACTAATTTTTTCTCATTAATGTGGTCCCACACAAATATTTTAAAGAAAAATATATGAAAATTATCCATTATAATTAACCAGAAACTCTTAACTGTTTTACAATTTTCATTAACCTTATTATCATGTTCATAGAAGCACAGAAAATTGGTAAAATAATTCAAAGTTTTTGTCAGCTTGTTGCTGAATTATTGCCACACTTATTTTATCTAACTGAAGGCATTTGGAAACTGGAATGCAAGACTCTGGAAATGTTGAGGACACAGCATCTATCCCTTTTACACATTGATATCATTTTTACTAGCCAGTGAAAATATTAACTGTATTTTTAAGGCTACTGTCATACAGAATAAAAAATGTTGAAGTATTTTGGGACTTGGAGGTCAGTCTAGAGCTTGATTCCAGAAGCAGTTAGAACATGTGTGCATATGAAGCGCAGGTAGAGGGACTGACTTACCGACCTGACTTCGGTTCTTATAATTGAGCAAACAGCAGATATGTCATACACACACCCATCCCTCTCCAGGTTAACTTGCCAAGACAGCTTTTGCCATGACCAGGTAGAGTTTACAATCTCAGAAGTATAAAACAATTAATAACTTGTGTGCAAGAGATGGTAAGGAGGAACAAGCTACTGGGCTAAGTGTCAGCATGCCCAACACTGCCACTGAGCATCTGCTTACAAGGCAGCTTTCAACTTGAATAGGAAGGGGACAGATCTCACTGCTCCTTAACACATTTGATGTTGCTGGTTGATCTGTTGACATCTCATGTTTTTGGTCCTGGGATTTCCTAAATAATCAGGTCAATGGTCTTCCTCCTGAATCCTTGACTTCTGATTACCCCTGTTTCAGCAATCTTATCTCTGCCTGCAGTTTTGCTGTCCTTACCTCGCACAGGTCTTCAAAATTTCTCACAGCTCATCGTTACAACTTAGCAACTAATATTAGAGGCCTGAGCAAAGGTTATGTTTATGTATCAGATCTAGACTGTGGATGAAACTTGATGGAGGAGGGAAGTGTGAGATTAAAAACTCCCACTTAATGTTCATGAGGCAGTAGTACTGGTGAGTTGAGATATCATTTCTTGTAGAGGTACTGCACAGCCTGCTTCCAGGGCTGCTGTCATTTAAACTTGTTGGCTCTTCCCAAAAGGACAGGCAAAATTTACAAGGAAGGTTTGTAAATTGGATGATTTTAGTCCCATTTTTGTTTAGTTCCAAAAATGCTACAAAAATTCTGGCTTCCCAAACAGAATCCTGTATTCTTCACCAGATAACAGCCACAGGTTCTTCATTACCTCCCAAGTCTATTCTTACTCCTTTTAGCTCAGCTGTGCCTGCATAAAGATCTATGAAACCGAGAATGAGTTTTCAGTCCCTGCCTGACAAGTACTATAGAAAAAGAATATTCCTTCTGATTTCCACTTTGGCTATTGGTTAGAGCCATCCTGTACCAGAAGCCAGTACACCAAATATCACAGACAAGTGAAAGAAAAACTGAGCTTCTATCATGCAGGATTATTGTGTGATGTAGTGCAAGAGTATGAAGAAGAATACAAAATCCACAGGTCATAGAGAAGTATTTCTCCCCTTTCTCTCCCCCACATCCTAATTAACACCTTGAGTGGCAGGGAGGGATAAATATGCATGCATGTTTCTTTCATTTCCTCAATAGGCCTGCAGGAAGCAAACCCCACTTATGGTCTGATCCATCTTCTTGTGCTGAGTTGTAGTGAAATGCCAATCACATTGTGTGTCATCTCTCTTCCCAGATTTCTTTCTCAGAAGTGTCTCCGCCAGAAAAGTTCTTTGTCTTGGGAATACTTTTGCTTATGTCAATTGAACAATTTAAAATATAACAAAGGCATATATGATGTTGCCAACTTTGCATGAAAATATTCTTGAGAAAAACTGGAGTTTATTTCCTGTTAAGATGCGTTGTTATTACAAGCCTCTCAGCTATAGGTTTTATAATTTACTGATCTTGAATGGATTTTGATTCATGTTTAGCCAAGAAAAATAATTTTGAACTGTGCTCAGGGAACTACTGGTGTGAACATTCCAGAAGTGGGTGATTGTTTTTAGTTAAAAAGTGGAAAGTAGCTAAATGCATTCCATCTCATGAAATTGGATTCAGTAACAATTTTCATCAGCAAGCCAGAAAATTATATAAGATTATTTTATAAAGCAATGTAGAAAAACGTCACTATTTTAAATAATGCAAAATATTCATCTGAATTTTCTCCACTGAAAGGCATATGCATGGGTTTGTTTTTTTTTCCTTTCGGTTTTTTGAAGTGATCTCTCTTACAAGTTTTCATGAATTAGACTTAGTGATATTATAATGAACAATTGTAATTATTTTTTTAATTTTCGAGTCCAGTGAGATTAGATCTACTTTGGTAAATTGACATCTACCTAAATAGATGAATAATAAAACCTGCTGAAGTATGTATTTGACCTTGCCTTTGTGAACCTTGATTGAAAACCTTATTTATATATATATATGGTTAATTTTACATAGATATAAAAATTATATCTAAACTTTTAATGAAGAGTTACCCATCTTTAACCATCCTACTAGTTCTAGAAAGCATATAATTGTGCAGCCAAGTTTTCCCTACACAGGCAGATTTTAATTTACACCAAAGAGGGCTTTTTGTTTGGTTTTGTTTCGGCATTTTTCTGTTGTTTTGTTGTGGTTTTTGGGTTTTTGGGGTTTTTTTTGGTTGGTTGGTTGGTTAGTTGGTTTTGGTTTGGTTTTTTGTGTGTGTTTTTTTTTTAATCTGTCAGTTAAAATCAAGACCCTTGGGAAAGTCAAAATATTTTAGAATACAAAAATCCCATTATTAGTAAAGGTGTTATCCTTAAATAAATAAAAAAGAAATAAAATTTCCCAGGAATCAAAAGTGAAATTTCAGTGTAAAAGTAAATAAAGAGCAATTTCAGTATAAATGATTTCAGTGATTTATAGCAGATAATTCTTTAATTGTACTTTTTAATAA
>VXAZ01004053.1:141110-190242 GCA_013399875.1 Gymnorhina tibicen | reverse complement strand
TTTTTTTTGCTATGTAGTTCATAAATGAAACTAGAGCCACTATTTTTTCCTTAGGCTGTGTTAAAATGTCTCAATTAAAATGAGCCTTATTTAATATTCTGTTGATCTTACATAACATAGGATATGTCACTGGCAAATACTCTTTTGAATGCCACTAAATATTACAGTGGAAAGTAACTGCCATGCCTGTGATCCCTTGAAATGTGTGAATAAGTACACAGGAGAGCACCACAGATAACAAGAAATGGCAAACACGATGACAGATGTAGTAGCTCAGCAGGGCAATTTTCTTACTTTTTCAACAATTGATATAAATTATTATGTATTTAAGAAAAAATGTGAACTTGGCAAATCACTACAACACAGAAATACATATATCACTGTTTTAAGCTAAAAAAAAACCACACAAAAAACTGAACAACTAAACCAAACAAAAAAAACCAAGCAAAAACCCCCATAAAAGCAGCAGTACTTCTGAGCTTGAAATCTGTCAATAAAGCAAAGATAGCACACACCTGAGGGGAAAAAATCTGTATTTTCTTTAAAGTGCATTTTAAGCACTTTTAATTCTTAATTTTGGTTTTTTCTTCAAATAATCTTCATGTGTACATTACTAAAAAAAAGCAAACTGGCAGGATATTTTACACAGTTTGTTCCTTGAGCTTACAAGTATCTACTTCAACAAAACAAATAAAGCATCAAGAGTTAAAGCTTTCTACGTAAAGATGAGCTTGTCTGTTCCTGAATTCAAATGTACATTATGCACTGTAGCTCCCTATGGACACACAACGTTCATCTTTCCAAGACCCAACTGTGTGATGTTGGCTTTTATAATATGTGGCAAATAATATCAATAACTCATAACAATAAGCAGTAAAGAAACAAGATTTTATATGACATAGGTATTTCAAGATTGAA
Source organism: Gymnorhina tibicen (assembly GCA_013399875.1). Lineage (NCBI taxonomy): Eukaryota > Metazoa > Chordata > Aves > Passeriformes > Artamidae > Gymnorhina > Gymnorhina tibicen. The sequence continues at coordinate 189,324 of VXAZ01004053.1, read as the reverse complement.
AATGAGCGATGTTGCTTTTAATGAGATAAAGAAAGATCTTCCATTGCTTCTCTTTAGAACACATCATTAAGAATTTACAGGGGATTAAGATCACCTGCAGCTGACTGATTCCATCCCTGTGACTTCCTACAAAGCCAAGAGAAGATAGTCAGCTCTGCAGAGAACATGGAAGTGTTCTCAACACCTAAGCCTTTTCATCCTTGGTCTCCACAGCGTTAATATGGTCAACCTCTCTCATGACTTCCACCATGCGAAGAGTGCTCTCAAGATTTCTCGAATGTTCGTACTCTTTTCCGTTTTGGGCCCTTTTCCACTGTAGATTCTGAAGCTGAAACAATATTCTGATCCCAATTCAGCAAGTCCACAGTTGTTCTGTTCCTGTTCTCTCTAATTATAAAATCTTCTAAATTTCTTGCAAGAGCAGTATCCTTTCCTCATTCTGTGGAATTTCTTTGGTGGAAAAGAAGGAAGTGAATGTCAGTATAATGATTAAATAAACATACAACTAGATTATTTTTAAACATATGGAAAGAGAAATCCTACTTCCTTTGTAAGGTTATTAAAAAGTCCTGAAAATGGTACGTGAATTTCAATATTCTTGTTTCCTTCTCATAAGTCAGAATGAAAGCTTTTCAAACTTCAAGAAGGATTAAATGAGGTATGTGCCCCAAAAAAATTTTACAAGGATTTGGTTTCATTGTGAGTATCTGAGAGATTTTGAAAGGGCTGAATTCACACCATGAATAACCCTATTAAATTAGTACCTGAAATCAAATGAAAATATACCTGACTATTCATATTCCCATACTATTCTGTTACTTACTAGCACAAACTGAACAGAAGACTTCATCAGGTTGTGAAACTTGGGACTACTCTCTGAGGCAGTTGCCTCTAAAGCGGGATATGTGCACTCCCTAGGGTGTGCAAGATAATCCATTGGGGTGTAGGAACAAAGGGGCTTTGTACCATTAATAAGTCAAATGAATTATAAATTTAAAACCAATTTTTGTTTGATCCTTTGCATCTTTAATGTAACTGATTTTAATGTATATTTTTCCATATGTTTTATAATGTACGTAATACATTGGTGATGGATCCATTTTGGAACCCGCTAGAACCAGCTCTATCCTACCAAGGGAGAGACCCATGTCTCACCTCAAAGAGGCCACTTCTGAGGCTCACCTTCCTGCTGCCAAAACTTTACTGGGTAAACCTAAGACACATGTATATAATTTATAAATAAGCAAATATACATATACTGAGAGTGCATGCTCAAAAATTTTTTTACTTTTAGGGGTGTGCAATCAAAAAATTGTGAGACCACTGCACTGTTGTTAGTTATACTGTTTTCACACACTGCCTGGTCATCTTGAAGTTTGAGCTGACTATTCTTATCTCTGTGTAGGTGATGTAGGTACCTCTCTGAAGCCTTCATCTATTTCTCAGTCAGGCAAATTGAGCTAAAAAGTGTTCTAAAGGACCCTGTTTCTTTTCATTGACTACCAATGCATCTTCAGGATGATTAGTTCAGATGTTGACAGCTGCATAGTAGGAGTCTAAAGCTATGTTAGAGGAGCCCTTCTGCTTGAATCTACCTGGAACATATTGTCTATGCAGAAACTCTGGTTCTTCTACACAAATTAAGAGAGATAAGCACTTTCTGATGCTGTCATTTGTGACATAGAGTACTCAGATCGACTTGCAAGAATTTGTAGTGAATAAAATTTCTCTGAGGAAAGTCTTACAAGTTCCCTCCTTCAGATTAATTTAGTTTAATTAAATGAATCCCCTAACAAGGTTGGTCCTTGGTGGATCACTATTTTTTCTACTTTTTTCATTACAAATATTTTAGTATTAAGAAAAGGACAGGTGTACCGAGTAAAAAAAGAAGGAAATAATTAATTTTTTTAATTATCTACTAACTTTAAATGCCTTATTCACAAAGGACTAATCAGCATAAGCTCTGTCACTACCAGACGCCTGTAGTCAAGAAATTAATGAAAAAAACCACCAGGATTTAGTGAACATTATTGATTCACTACAATTCTAAAACTGTTTACATATTATCAGAGAAGTAGCAGTACACTTACATGCTTATTGCTGATATTTTTCTCTACATACTAAATGGGCACAGACAGGCATATGAGTAGAATACATTTCAGTTCATGATAACTTCATGTTCCCTTTTCATAAAAATATGTGTCTTTAATATTAGCTCTGCAGAACACTTTATATTTATTTGGGTTTTTTTTAACAGTGGCTGATCTCTGGCTTCTGAAAAGACTTGTTAGGGGTGGTAAGTTGTTCTGTAGAGGAAGGAAAATCGTAATTTCTTTCTTTGGCTTTATTTGCTTAGCACTTGTATTTCCTATCCACTTTCTCTCTTTGAGGAATCAAAAGAATATAACTGGAGAATTTTCTATATTGCCTGTTTTTTCCATTGTCCTTCAAATTGGAATTAGAAATATGGGATATTCTAGGGATTCAGGGAAGAGCATGATTTAGCATGCTGAGTTGATTTCACATTCATGGCAAACACTAGATTTCTTACATTTAAAACAGCTTTTTGTTTTAGCGGTCTGATGTAAGAAGCTATCTCTGTCACCACTGGCTGTTCAGTAGCATGTCTATGTCCAATGAGCCAAACCATCAAAACTATAAATGCTCTGTCATATAAAGAGTAACTAGTTTTAAGAGAAATCATGATAAAATATTGTCCTAAAGGTAGACCATTTACTGAGATCCAGATAAAATGCCTGAAGCCTGAGACTGAAGACTATTATTACACAATAAAAGTAACACCTCTCTCCAGGGGAAATATTTTTATACAGCTATAGCTCAGAAAAGTCACCACCTCATTTATTACAATTTCGTCTTTCTTTCTTTTAAAATGAATGGTGTAAATCTTTCCTGGACAATTCTCTTAAACAGACTTGTTTGAATTATTCATTATGAGTAATATTAGTTGTCAATTTAGACTTTTTTTTATTCACAAACTTCTGCAAGGTGATCTGGAAATGAAATCTTGGCCTCAGTGAAGTCAGTGGGAGATTTTCTATGTAGTTAAAAAAAGCCAATCTTCATCTTTTATGTTTATGACATGTTCAAATTAAAAAATCCTGTTGATGTATGTGAGACTTTGAGAAGGTACAGAGTTTCAGTCTAACCCTTACTTAGAGGGTGTTTTAATGTGGTTTTTCTTAAAAAAAGTCCTAAATTATATTAGTTTGATTACTCTAAAGTAATGAAAATATTGGGAATGACTCACGCAGACAAGTCTTCAGCCCACTATCGCCCAAACATATTCAAGCAGAAAGAGATAAAATACCAGAGAAAAAATTGTTAAAGGCTTTGTGCAGGTTAAAACCAACTCTCCAGAGTTTAGTGTTGATGCTTAAATTGCTATTGTGAATTTGTCACAATTCTCTAAATTTTAGCAGACAGCAAGAAAAGGTCAAATTTAAAAGCAAAGATCATCAGTAAAAGGGATGTGATCATTAACAGCTAACAAGAGCTAATGATTTTAATGCACCATTATCTAGCATGAAAAAAACCTAAAAACTGAACCACACAATTATTAGAAAGAAAAAACATCACGGCCCAAACCAGAAGGGATTACCAACGCATTAGAGAACTTGATGTAAACTAGACTATGCATGAGATACACTTTTACCTTCATGTTCCCTGAGACAAGAAAAGGCAAAGAGGAGAGAAGGCAAGAGATCATCTCAGGGGTATCAGAGAAGAGCAGTGGTAATTCTTCTCCTTAATGAGACCATGATGGTATGAATACAAACTTATAGTTATCTGGAATCTGTTCAGAACTGTTGCCATACAGGATACTTCTGGTGATAATAATAACAACTGTCTCCCCCATCCCCCCCAAAAAACCCGAACAAACAACTTCCTTTTAATGTTTTTGGATGTGCAAAATTTCAGTTGGTGAATACTTCAATGTAAAAAGACAGTTATCATTTTCTAAAAGATCTCTAACTTAATCCTTAATCAGTTTTCTTAGGATATTACATGTCAGCAACAGTCATATGAGCCATCTCAAGTATTGTTTCACTAATTTATTCTTTACAAAGCATCCCAAGCTCTTGGGTTTTTGTGTTTCTTTTCATGCTGCAGTAAAAATACAGATTCTGAACTATCACACTGAATTAACGTAAATGGAAGAACTATGCCTCACCATCTGCTTATCAAGAGCAATATTTGTAATTAGACAGATTAGTAAAATTTATAGGTTTTTTATAATTTTGCAAGCATTCATTAGCAGATTATTTGATTTTTATTTAAAAAAAACCCAAAACAACAATAAAAAATCCGTCTGCAACCAGTGATATTCTTTATAAAGATACATAGAAATCCACAAAAATACGTAATTTCTTGTGAAAAATTCTTTCTTTAAGGTCAAGGACCGTATTAAAAGGACTTGCCAATGGTGAGTCCAAAATTAAAGAAGCTACACAGAAAAATCCTTTTGTTTTTCTTTTCCCTTAAATGATGAGACATTACTGAAGCAACTAAAATACTTCTGCCATTTGATTTTTAAGAAATGGATGATTAGTGGATCTGTTCTTCCCTTTAGGTTGTGTCAGATAAGGGCAGACTCAGTACCACAGTATTTGGTGAAGCAATACTGTTTGTGAAGAGGAAGGCAGCCCACCTTTGGACTTCAGGGAGCAACTGGGTCTGTGATCCAGCTGAGGACCCCTGAACCTGAACGTCTTGATTGCTGATTCAGTGGCATTTTTACAGCACTCAGCATAAGGAGAAATTTATTAATGTCAGAAATCTTAAGAGAAATCTGGTGGTTGCTCAAAATAAATCTCAGTATGATCTTGAAAACCTCATATTTGATGATGGAAGCACTTGGGGCATGCTACTTAGATGAGCATAAGTTCATTCAGCCCGTTTAGCTGCCACTTTTCAATTTAGCCATATGGGAGGTTTCCAGTTGAGACATTTAATAGGCCTAACAACTTGCTGTTCTAGAGAAATTTGATTACAGTGAATACAGGTCTGGCAAGCTGCTTCCATAGCTGGCAAGGATATGAAACATAGGAAAGCTGTCAGAGGCGGAACTTTTCATCTTGGCTTATCACCTGACAACCATCAGGATTACATAAGTGGATACTGTTTTACTTTAATGGTCCTACTTCACTGAGTCAAGTTGTTATTTTAGACACAAAATACTGCACATTCTGAAGTGAAAATTAAGTTCTTGGCTTTGAAATGTGGTTTATTTACCACCATCATATGAAAAAATAACATGGTATATATTATATCATGACATCATATGCACTTATGGAAAAGCTGGAGGAAATACTTTGGACTGAAAAAAAAAGAAAAAAATAGTAAAACAAACCTGGCTTCACACAGAAGTTTTCAAGAAGATTTGAGTATTTTGTTTAACTATTTTGCATATCACAACATATTTTTTAATAATTCTGGATTTGTGTTGCTTCATATTTTCATTAGTGACTATACAGTTACCTCATACAGTAATTAAAAAGGCTCAACATCTTCCAGGTAGGAACAAATTATTTGGTCTTCCCTTGGTGAGGCTAATCATAAAGCAAGAAAGGTAGATATCCTTTCTGTCTTTAAGGTATAAACTAGTATTTACTAAGTTATTTTAATTTTCACGTTAATAGTTTTCAATTCATTCTTTTAATTGAACTTTTGCTACTTATCTGCTTCAGACCTACATTGTTTGCAATATTCTGGCATTGTTTATGGTTCTAACAGTCAGACTCAATCAAGAGAAAATCAGAAGTAAACAGGGAAACACAAAGACATAAAGTTTAGGCTTAATCTGTAGAACTCTGTAGCAATTTATTGACAGTTCTAAAACAATTGATAGCATGATCAGTTCTGATACTGACAGTTCCAGTGTCATCAAACAGCCACATTCTTCTCCATTGTCATTTTTAATTATTGTTTGGATATTACAAAGAGAAAGTGACAAAGTTCTGCAGCATTTTAGGAACAGCTGCTTCTTGCATCCTTCTTTCTTCACTTTTGTGTTGGGGTTTTCTGCCTGTTATTTTCTTTTGGTTTTTTTTCATTGTCTGTTTATTTTTCCTTAATATTTTGTCATATTCTTTCAACTGTAAGATCAAATATTTTCTTCCTCAGGTGGAAAAATATTTTTTATTCATTATCCATTAAATAAAACCACCAAAACAGCAACACCCCATTCGAAATCAGAAGAGTATTTCTTATTTTAGGACAAAGAATGATCCAGAAGTAACTTTATAATTGAAATTTGTGTCATCTAACTTTAGCTGAGAATAAGCTGGTGACGAGGTTAAGTTGGCTGTATAGGGCTTCTTCATAGTCAGCAATGAGCAGGCATCTCTAGAGGGCATTTCATCCCATTACCTTAAATGTCTTGTAATTGCTGTATCCTAGAGGCTTTTTCCCAAAGACTAAAGAAGCTCCTGCCAATGGTGCCATTCACTAATTTTACTCAAGATATGATTCCTTCAAAAAAAAATTATTGACAAGCTCAGAGAAAAAGAAATAAAAGACAGACAATAGGAAATGCATTTTTGAGGTGGACGAGGGGAGTGGTTTTCTGTTGATTTTTAAATGCACTCTAATTTTCTGATTATTATTGTGAGAAAAAAAAGTTCAAAGAAAACTGGCACTTAATATTTTAAGAAAGTGATTTTATAAGACTTCTTCACATCATTCCTGTTTCTGCAAAAGAAATGCTTTCTGCAAACAAGAACAGCAAAGCATATGAGAAAATGAGCTGCGTTCTTGATTGGGTCATTTTTTTATTTGCTTACATGCTCCTTTCCCTTATGACACCTACATACATTTAACCTTACAGAGACACCCAGGGCAAAACAGGAAAGAATTAGGCATTTCCAGTGTTTAATTAAAATAGAAAAACACTTCCAGCATAGAGGGCAGAACATCTAATATACTTGTCTATACATCTGGCCTGAGGAAATGTAGCTAAACATAAATTATTCCATTGTATCAAAGAGGTTTTCATTTAGATGCAAGTGAGGGCCATGAGGAGTTATATTAGTGTTGCAGTTCCTAAGACATCACTAAAAGCAGAAGAAAATTATGTTGGCAAACTGTGGATTAGGGATGGGTGAGCCAGTTTAAGAAAACAATTTGTATCTACCCTGGAGAAAGAAACCCTAGAGGAAGTTTATTAAGGCTGCAGCATTTAGGGGACTTATATATTCATTTTTCTCCTTATTTAGTATGCTTTCCAGCAAGATAGAAAAAAAATCTTTTCTTCTCTCATGAGGGAAAGAAACAAATTTTGTCTAATTAATTTGTTAATTAATGCTTCTTATTGACAACATCATATTACTGGTCATGCATCAGTTTATATTTAATATCATTATTTTTATCTAAGAGAAAAAGAAAGTAATTCTACTGGGGTCAACAATATGAAATGTTAATAAATATTGCTTTGAGAACATCATTTATAAAGAAAGGAGAAAAGTGAAATAAGTTGTTCTGTCTCGTTATGTGTACAAAAAGGTCCAGAATTATGTGAACTACCATAATTAAGGCTTTTCTTTATAACTAAATGAATATTTTAATTTCTGAAAAAATAGGGGAATCCTATTATATAGTGAACGATAGTAAAAGCAAGTAGAGAATCTTGAGATATCTTTTGCGTGTTTTTGCAGCACCATCACTGTCATATAACACTTAGGCAACATTGACATTTTGAGGAATACCTCGTTTCTCTCCATATCACAGCCTCAGAAAAATGCAGCTGTCTAGACCATTGTAATCATCGCTGTTTAAATTACTCTCCTCCCTCTTAAAATCCCAGTAACAAATGAAGTCAGAAGTCCCAGACAATGGGATTTCATTGGCCCTTAGTCAGAACTCCACACTGTCCAAAGTTTTTATACATTTTAAATTACTTTGAAAGTAAAAATTAGATCTATGTTTTCAAACGTTTGAAAGCACCAGAATGCATAGATCTTATCTACCCAGACATTCTGAAAAAACCTGTTGTGATCTCATGCCTGAAACTGTGTAAGAACCTAGGGAAGAAAGAATGGGTGCTGTAATTGTGGAAGCTCTAATGAATGAGGTAAGTGAGAAGTAAAAGAGGATTGTGTTGAAAACATCTGTGGTAAAATCTACAGGTACATGACATGCAAAATTCTTCAGGGCAATACCAGGTCTGGTGTCATTTATCTATGACCTATTCCAGGTCAAAGTTATAGACACTCTGACACAGCTATATGGCTGTGAAGAGTCCATGATTCAGGATGTAAATTTAAAGGGCTTTACTGATCACAGCAGCAGGCTTTTGCAATAGAAACAGGAAAAGGCACAATCTACTTTTTTGAAGGCAGAGCTTGATCAATCTGCACAATAAGCTATGTGATGCTGTTACCTGTTTTACCAGGGCCCTGGGGCTGATGACTCATATTGACTTTTCTAGACATTTACTTAGTCTTACTTAGAAAATACAGTCGCCCACTCCGTTCCTCTTTGTGATTTACTGGAGAACTGGACACTCAGTGAGTGTTTATCTGCTTTGATCGTTCACTATATCACAGCAAAAGGATTTTAAAGTGTCAGATGCAGAAAGGTAAAAAAAAATACACTGCACCCCTTTTAAGTGGCCATTAAGTAAAGGCCTCAAAAGAGGTTGACAAGATAATATTGAAAAAATTAAACCTATCTTGAAATAACCACTTGAATACAGAATATCACAAATAAATATATGAAGTCTTAAAGCTCTCATTGTACGGAAGTCTAGGATAAGCATGCTTCATGAATCTTCCAAATATGCTCCTTATCTTCTTTTACACCTCTCTGTTAACTTCCAGCTTAGCCATTAGCAGTAAGTTAAGGGGATAGGAAGGTCCAAGTGACACAAAAGAATTCCTCCAGGAATGAGGGCACCAAGAGCCACATGAGAGACCTTCCCTCACAGGATACTCAGCATTGCAGATTACATTACACCTACTGATAATATGGTGTAGCTGCTGTGGGATACGGGCTCTTTTTTGTATAAACATGCAGTATGGAAACCTGTAAAACAAAAAACAAAGCTAAAAACACATCAAAAAACCAAAACCAACCAACCAAAAAAAACCAAAACCAACCCATCACAAAACAAAGCAAAAAAACCCAACAACAAAAAACCAAACAAAAAACCAGATAAACAAAAGCATCAAACCACCCACCATAAAACAAACGAAAACAACCAAAAAACCACAACAGCAACAAAAACCAACCCCTAAAAAAACCCAAACCAACAAACCAGAGAAAGACTAAACATAAGTTTTGTGAGTTTGTACTGTGGGTAGAATCTCTCACCTTACCATCTGTTTTTTTTTCCTTTCCTACCTTCTTACAGCACTTTATTCATACAGCAGCACAGTGGTAGAGAAGTGGCAAAATATTCCTAAAATATTGCTGCAGATAGGCAAAAGAGATTAATTTAGTTTTGCTTTGAGATACCATGAGACTGAAAAAACGAAGCACTGTACTACACAGTCCCCCTAAAGAACATTTATTTTAAAGGCTCACATGAACTCTCTAAAGAGACCTGGGAGAAGAAACCTACGACATGGTTGTGGAGATCTCTGAGATCTGTAGAGATTACAGTGAAATTAAGCAGATGTATTATAAATCTTCTGAAGTTAAGAATTGTTCTGGTAATATATGCTTTTTTCTTTCAGTTTGTTTTATTTCTAAATATCTGCATCTTCTTTCTGTTTTGCATACCTCTGCCTTCTTCAGACATACAGAAACTTGCTTCTAAAATAGGAAAAGCCTCAAGTCAATCACAGATTATGAATGTAGAAAGAAGAAATTCTGGTTGGTAAAACAGTAGTTTGAAATTTAGCTTTCCTCTCATTAGAAATTGAAACAAATAGGAAAATGTTGAAATCTACCATTAAAGGATGATGACTGCATCAGGCTGCTTGGCTGTTAGCCTTGGAAATATGGATGTGGTAGTCCTTGAGATCCTGACAGTTGGGACATAACTGTTCCTGCGTTTCAGGTGTACAATGCCAACAACAGAATAATATTCACAACAACTTCTATGGACTTCATGAGAATAGCCTATTAGACTGGCTGACTTGGAAGGCTGAGTTTTGCTGGACTTGGCAAGCTGGTGACAAATGATAGAAATTTACTTGGCAGGAACTGCTTGTAGATGTACATTGGCTGGATATTTGGCTTTAGCTGTTTGGTCATTGTCTAATGCCCTGATTTTCTCAAACTGTGGCAAAACCATACTTCTTCATTTGACACTACTTCAAATATTTCATGATTATTTACTTGCAAAATCTTTTTTCTTCTTGAGCATAGAGGATTCTACTTCTCATGCCCATCCCCCTAGACACGGCAGGGTAAATCCAGGAGGGCTGGTGACAGCTGAGGCCCAGTCTGTTACAGTTGGATTTATCCCAGATGCCTTTCATTTTGAATGAATGAGACTAATGGGTTCATGAATAAAGCCAGCTCCATCGTGACAATTCTCCAACAGCCACAAACAAGCAGAGAAATGAGGAAAAAGTTTCTGCAATTTCTGGAGATGGGAGCATCTCCTCTATGAAAGCAGGACCTGCCATTCACTCTTCCATAATTACTATCTGCAGTGTAGTGTTATTGACGTTAGGAAAGCCATTGCTTTTCCCTGATATCTGAAGGAACTGAAGTATAGAACTCCTGAATGTCTGTTAAGTAACTTGTTAAAAAAAAAAAAGAATATAATAAAATAATCTAGCAAATTTCAGATCAGTCCATTTATCCTCAATATATGTCAAATATGCAGAAATTATAGATAGCTGTACAATCAGTAGAGGAATACAAAATAAAACAGAAGTATGGACATGAAGAGGAGCGAACAAAAGAGCTATCTTTCAGATGGAAATTATGTTTCAGAAATTTATTAGAATTATTTTAAAGTACTCAAGAAGCATGATGAGGTTATTCATGTGGATTTAGTGTACTTGAATTTTCAAAAGCTTTCAAGAGATCTTTTATAATAAGCTTTTAAAGAAATTAAGCTGTCTCAAAATAAAAGGAGAAATCCTCTCAAGCAATGGTTAAGGGCAAGAAAATAAATGATAAGAATAAGCTGTTATTTCATCAATGAAGGGTGACAGCCAGTGTCAGGTATCTGTGCTGCTATTTGCATTGTTCAGAATATTCTAAATGGTAGGGATAGTAAAGGAACAGACTTTGCTGAGTATAAAAAATTTGCATGAGGAAAAATATTTCTGATTGAAAAGTTACAACTGGACATCACAACACTTACTGACTAGGTTGTTAGAAGGCAGAATAAATTGCATATCTGTAAAATCAATGCAGTAGATATGAAGAGGAGATCAGTGCTCACAAAATTTAGTGCTACTTATTTGCCATTTGAAATCACAAGTTCTCAAAGACAACTAATAAAGTTGGGTCAGTGATGTTCAAGTATCTGATGCAGACATTTTGGGATGTAATAATGGTGCTTCCCTGGAGCAGAGAGAAATAATATGGTATAAACAATTGTGAAGAAAAAGAATGAGAAAATAGTAAGATGCACATAGGTAAAGGGAGAATTAGGAAGACCTTTGAAAGTGGGAGGTTCTAGAGGAAACTCCTATTGTGTGAGGAAAGCAGAAAATAAACACTGTAACCCTCAGTATTTATTTGTCATCAGCAAAGGTTGTGGAGACTGAAAGTAAAAATTAATTTTAAAAGGTATTAGACAAATTAATGAGGCATAGGACAATAAATGTCTTTTAAAGACAACAATTTGGATGCGATTCTCATGCTAGGCAGACTTAACAGATAACTGTTGGAAGCTAAGAATGTATGCCAGAGAGAGATTATATATTATCTAGGTTCTAGTTTAGGATAAAACTGGAACTGCCAACTAATTTAGCAGAGTGGGATTTATATTCTAATTTAATAAGGTGTCTGAAAGAACTCCCCCTTTATGTTCATTTTTGCATCCGGGAAATCACTGCAAAAATTGCACTATATAAATTATGTCTGTCCCTCTGTTTGCAGTAATAAATGTGAATGCCTGACCAAAAAAAAAGCTTTAACATCTGTGGTTTATAGGTAAAATAAGTAGATAAAAATGTAACATATTAAACTGAGACCTAGAGATACTCACTTTGGTTATATTTTCATATGTTTTTCTTGTAGTAAGAAAACTACTGTTGTCATTAATTTTATATACAATGCGTCAAAAATATGTGATTGAGACATGCATGAGTCACAGTGTTTACGGAATCACAGTATTTATGGAATTTTTATTTTTAATTTCAGCATTGCTCCATTATGATTTCATAGTTTAAAATTACCTTTGACAAGAAGGAAACTTTCAATAAGTTAATTCCTTACAGCAATACAACATTTTTAGGTTTTACTTAGGTCCAGATATTTTTCTACAACTTTTATAATTAACGTAAAGAACCCTCTGTAAGAAAAAAACCCACAATATTTGTTTTCTTTTTGACAGAAATAATAAATTAATATAGTAGATGCATTACTCTCTGAAATATTATTTCTTAGGTTTCAAGAACTGTCAACATATTAAAACGTGCTTTTGTGTCACAGTCTTCCAGTAAAAATTCTTCTTTTCTCTATTTCTAAATGTAAAATTTCCAGTTGTGAGTTTTAGTAGTTCGATTAATTATATACAATTAATCTCGTATTATAATAATTGTAATTATATTTACACCTCTATGTATAATTATACTTGTAAATATGTATTACAATAATGATATATTTTAATAACTACATATGTGATTATATGTGTAAATATGTATTACAATAATGATATATTTTAATAACTACATATGTGATTATATGTTATATATTATAAATGTATTAAAGAAATCTCTTTCCTTCCAAGAAAATTTAAAGAGTGAACTTGGGATCACACCTGATTGTTATTTTTGTTTGCTTAAGATATATAGCAGATATGGGGTTTTGATATTAAATCATTTGGCTCCTCCTAAAAAAATTCTGAATACTATAATACCAGCAGAAGCACTGTTTTAATGTATGTTCTCTGCAGGATGATACTGAACTTTGAGGTCATTTTGATATGTCAGTGCATTTCAGATACTTACTGAAAATGTGCCATCATCTAAAGTGTTTGCATTTACTTGAAAAATGCTATGTTCTTAGAGAACTAATTTAGAGACAGGCTCTCTTTTCCAACAGAGATCTACCTAAAATGGGTTTCTTGAAAATTCATATTTAGAGGACAAGGATAAAACATCTCATTATTTGTGGTGTGATACAATACTCGGGACACGTGCACACTCTTTTATGAAGAACATTTATATAACTAGTCAAAACAACTCCAGAAACTTAGGCAATGTGATTTTCTCTCAGATGGCTTCAGAGGTAGATGTCTGAACATCACTACACTCTGATGTGTATATAAAGAATTTTTCTGGGATAACTGAGACCTGAAGGGGCTCTATACGTCCCATACAGGGCAGAGCTCATGTTCCTCAAAGTAGGAGTCCTGTTCCTCAGAGAAGACTTGAAATCTAGATGTGGAACTGGGACAGGCCTACCTTTGGAAATGCCAGTGAAGACGGTTCAAGTCATGAACACAAATACACGTGGAAAATCAGGTAATTTCTTCCTGCTTTTACAGCTGAAAGCTTGTAGATAGCAAAAGGAAAACATGGTGGAAGTTGGACTAACTGCTTTCTTCTTCAGAGACAAGAGATGGAAAGAGGGAATATGATCAGCAGTACATCGCTCCAGAAGACCTGGCCTTAAATGGTTTCCTTGCCTTCAGAGAGCCCATCAACCTTGCCTACATTTCTACAGTGGTTTTTCAAGGCAGCATCCCTTGTCTGTTTGTATTCTTGATGAGTAAGTATTTTATTTTTGTTTTAGCCAATATATATTTACATCAATAAGGATGTAATCTTTTCACAGAAATTGCAGTATACAGTAAAAGAATGTTTTGTACATCAGCAAGAGTCCCCGTGATTCCTTTCAGTGCATACATGTATTTTCACCTCCAGCTTGATATAAGTAACATGACCATTATTGCAGGACTGATTTTAATTTAAGGAAAAACACTTTTGACAATGAAATTATTATTTTAAGTTCATTTTTAAGTGAGGAATTAAATCAATTTTCTTATCTGCACTTGCCAACAAACACACCCACATACATGCGTATATATATATACAGACCTATAGATGTGCATATAACTATGTGGAAGTAAAAATTGACAAGAATAATATATAAAATATGTACTCTGTTCCCTATATAATGATAGCGTCCCAAATGAAATATTTCTTCCTTCAGATTATACTTTTTATAATGCAAGGATATCAGGATTTTTAACTGTAGCTCAATGTTTAGTTGTCACAGAACTTGTCATTATGATGAACTTTTGTGGTGAGTGAAATAACGTTTTCCAAAATACACTTTAATTACTGTTTTGTGAGAGATGGAAACACAAGCCATACATAGCCTATTTTCATCTTGCTTCCCCTAATGTAAACTAGTAGATTAATTGAAATCCTAAACCCCAACTCAGACTTGGTGACTTCACTGCATTTTAAGTGTGATCATTTTCTAGGTAATTAAAAAGACACACTTAACGCATATTGTCATGTATGACAGCTAAGAAAACCATTAGGAATTCAAGATGAAGGGCATAATTTTCACCTCAGTTTCAGCTTAGAAGTTGGAGCATGAGAGAAAAACCAACCTGAAAATACAGGTATGCTAAGTACATTACACCTCATTAGCTCACATGCAAAAGCTATGTAAGGATTGTAGGAGAACTATTTTCACATTTGTTTTTTAGTTTTCTGAACAGTTTTTTGTTTGCAGTTTCTGTCAGACTTTTCTGATATCTATATATTCCATTCAATATCATTTCCTTTTTATTTAAATGCTTTCACGACACATTTAAAGGGTAGATATTTTTATAGCTATGTGAAATGTGCATAAAGGTTTTGTAAAAGCCATAAATAAACAACTTGTAAAGGATGCTTTTTTTTTTCCTTAATTACTCATTAATTGTTTATATTTGATGATCTTGCTGCTTAAGAGACACTATGCAAACAGTGGAGACTATAAAAAATCTGTTTATGTTCATTACCACAGTGCATCTCCTAGAAGTCTAAAGAAGACATCTGGATTAAAGCTAGGAAATGACTCAATGCAGATCACAAATCAGACCACCAGAGCAGATTTTTGTGGATTCTCATGTACACAAAGTATCTATTATATTAATATTGAAATGCATTTAAGGCAACCCAACTTCAAACCCATCCTTTAATGACTCATTTAGGAAAGAAAAAGGAAAGTGAAAGAAATGCAAATTTTTAAAATCACTTCAATATAACCTGGGACAACAAACTACTATGCAATAGCCAGAACTGCCACTGTGGAGCAGAATTAGTGATGTTTGTCTTCCTTAATTGTTCATTCTCATACTTAAAACCATTTATAATTCTCTGAAATGTAACTTTAAAATTATATGGTTTGCAATGATTGGTGATGAGGGATTATTGTTGAATTCCTATTACTTTCAGTCTTAGAAAGTGAATGTATAGGAAATCTGAACTTCATTTGATTATATTTTTTTTGCTAGAAAAATTACTAGTATAGCACCTTGCATACACTAGGGAGCCATATTTGTTTCTCAAGCTGACTATAAACATTTACTCTAACACGTCTTAAAAACCTCTAAATTTTTAGGACCTTCTGGTCCTAAAAAACCCACCACTATCCACGGTGATTAAAAAGACAAGAATATGAAAATAAACACTTATTTGGCTTTTTTGTGTCACAATTGGTGGTGGAGGGCATTTTTTTCAGAGAAATATAACCTGTTTGGCAACAACAAAAACACCTTTTAACACTTAAGTCTGGGAAAGGCTAATTCTAATAAAAGCTAGCCATTTTATGGAAAAACTACATTAGCAGTACAATTTCTAAGTGCTTTGGCTTCTGAGAGCATGATTACAGCAACTGAAGACATTAAGCAAAGAAACCCAAACTGTGAACTACTGAAGCATAGACTGCAAAATAGAAGTACTTACTTTTTTCCCTCTTTTTCTCACTGCATGTGTATTTCCCAGTGTGTGTACTACACGCTTCCTTAAGGCACTGTTAAAGCTGCTTCAGGGATAATATTTGTGGGCCACCAGGAGCTATGCAAACTCAGTTTGAAAGGCATGAGGCACCTTCACCATAGATTTCAAAATGAATTAACATAATAAATAAAGTATAGGCTTTAAATCTGCCTTTTAGGTGAATATGACAGATGTGTTAGCCATTTCTACAGTAAGACTACTTACTTACTATCTACTGAATAATTAGAACTGCACAGGAGATCAAATTTGAGGTCATAGAAGGACATATAATAGCTAAAGGTAATGTATAAAAAACTGTTTATATCCTTTAGTCATTTTGCACATTAAAATTTTTAATAATACATTGTACATGATCTAGGCTTATAATTGCAATCAGTTCCTTGGAAATCAATAAAAACTTTGCCATTGACTTAAATGCAGCCAGGTTTTCACTCTAAGCATTCTATCTTATGACATTTTGTTTGGAACTTTTCCCAGTGTTTGGAGGATGCATCTGGTGATTACACAGAAGGATTAAATTTTAATCTGATATTATTCTATGATTCTTCATAAGAAACAATGCAAGATACACAGAAATAGCATCAAGGGTCATCTTAATGTTTAGTTTCCTAAGGAAGGCAGTCTTGTATTATTATCCAGGTTGTCCGAATCCAGGATCATTTCAGTATTTTACAGTTTCAAATAAAACAAAAAACCCCCACAAACAAACAAAAACCCCACCCCACCCAAACTCACCATTTTGAGAGTTTATAAGGAGCTAAATGAAAATCAGCAGGCAAATACAGGTAAGTTAAGATCTTGAATATTGATCGTGCTGGAAAAACAGACATAGTATGAGGATATATCCAGATATCAACATTCACGTTATCTCAGCCTTCACATATAAATAGGAAAACTGCTTTACACTTTCCTTTGCTTTAACTATTGTTTGAGTTTAGCTCAAGAACACATTGAGAATTTTCACTGTGAAAAGTTATATTTGCATTTTCATTCTGTAACTGGTAAAACTACGAGATTTTACAGTTTTTTCGCACTGTTTCATCTTATGATTCTATCAAAATATATGAGAGGGTTTGTAAAATACAACTTTTACCTGTCTAGTCTGGGCCAGTCTTGACACATAGCCAATGCAGGAAGAAGAGGAATCATCACATTTAACCCAGAAGCCTTAAAGAGATAGGGTAAATTTCCATTTGGTGATGTCCAGCCCCCTATTGCCTATAAATAATTCTGAGATAAATTCCATCTTGAGTACATAAGGTGAAGGTAGATGTTCAGCAAAAGTTTTCAAATTTGTAAAAGGATTTGATGTCCAAACCTCCTGTGAAAACAATTGAATAATTCATTTATCTGACAATATAAACCGTAAACCTGATCTGTGTCTTTAAATACCCAAATATCTTCTGACATCTACATTCTAACTTTCCCAGTACTGTCTTTTCTTGATCTCCATTTAATTTTTATTTACAGCCAATGAATTGTCTTTGTCTTACCCCTCACTAGAGAACTAAATTTAATTTTGTTATAATATTAAATTACATGCCGAGGTACATTTTCGAAAAGCAATATTGACTGAGATATTTGAAATTCACACCACCGATTAGTTATGCAATTCAGATTTTGCTTTTGGCAGTTGAGCATTCAGGCTGAAGGTATCTTTCATGCATTTTATCACTAGTAAAGCTTGATCTCTGCAGTATTGATAGGAAGTAAGCACAAAGTAGGCACGAAAACAGTTGAAGTGAACCCACTTAAGAAGAGGATTTAATAATCTTGTAAATGGTTTACAGTGTTCTCCCACCTTTATTTGGTACAAACAAAAGGGAGTATCTGAAGGCAAGTTATACATTTTTTATTGGATTAAGAATGAAGCACAAAGAAGTACATGAAGTGTGCTAGAGGAAATTTTCAGTGACACAGGGGAAGTCACACTCCCACCTTTTTATTTTCAGTGGCAATCTGGAGCTAAAAATCAGTGACAGGCTTTTTGAAAGCTTCCCTAAAACACATAATCTGTTCATGTTTCTGAAGTAGGAAAAAACCCACATTAAATAGCTATGTTTGTCAGATAAACTTTTTGTTTGCTTCTTTGACAGTGATTGATAATACTAAGCAGTTTTGTCCTATTCAGTGCTATCAGCATTATTTATATTACAGTGACAGTATTATGCCTTTCTAGGTACACAACAAAATATCAGTTTCTCAAAGCACACAGCATCTTACAAGCTGGAAAAAAACTTGAACAGCTTGAACTCAGATGGTGAATGAAAATGCTGGAAAAGATTTTTGGTCCAATATGGATTAAATTTGGGACCTCAGCAGTGGAAAATCCTGGTTCTTTTTTCTTAGCTACAGGAGCCAGGCAACTAAGGAGAAAACAATCTATTACTTGTCCTAACACAATATGTTTCAACGGAACAGCAATTTTCTTGCTACCATTTCGTACCTCAAGGTAATAGACAAGTCTTATGTTTTCTTCAGCCTGCAGTTTGAAACAAGTTTAAAAAATGCTTTTCAGTATCTTTCAATCAGGCCTCAGCCTTCTTGTCATTCAGCTCCCACTTTATGTATCTTTCTGAAATACTTTTGTGGTAATCTCTAGAGACGTGTCATGTTAAGATCTGTTATCAATGGAGCTGACAATTCCTCCTCAAGTGTGAACACTCTTGAATGGTGATGGAAGGGAGGCCTGTTTTAGTTTACCTTGTGACTTTAACACAAACTAACCGTTTTCCTGTTGTATGTCAGTCACAAAATTTCATGCAATGGCATCTCTAGCTGTGTCGACTTCACCATTTCATGTTGACAAGAAAGGTGTGTCAAGAGATGCTCTTCTGATTCAGTTTGAATGACTTATAGAGTCCCACCGAAACTGAATGGAAATCCCCATCCTCCCAGTGAGTTGTGATATTTGAATAAATCATCTCTGTGAGCCGTTTTAGTGAAAATTGAAATAATTTATCTGATGCAACCTGTTTTACACCGGAGAACTATAGAAGCACTCAGGCTCCACTGGGAAAGTGGTGACTTGTGAATGAAGTATTAATTTCACAAATGACTCAAGTTTGAATGGAAGATCTCATCTAATTATGTCTTTACTCATCTGTTCAACATAAGGGCTTAACACATTTAGGGAAAGGAAAAATAGCACATTTATACTAGGAAAAAGGAAATGAAAGTTACATATAACACAGGTTCTGCAACATATAAGGTATGTACTATGTGTCATAATGTTACAAAATTCAAAAGCTTCTTTTTTCAGCCCTGAAAATAATTAAATTTCTTACATAATGAAAAGAATGCTACTGAATTACTTGAAATTATAGCCTAAGTGTGGAAAGAAAAGAGAGTAATTTTGTGGTTGGCAAGGGTAGATGAAAGTGGGAGGTATGAAAGAACATGTACATTCTGCTTCGGTGAACAATACAAATGCATCAGCTATTCCAAAGAACACCAAAGGAAGTAAAAAGGTGAGAAGTAACACACAGATCCCATTCCAGCAAGGAAATACAGAAAAAACCTAAAACTTTGGAGGAAAAACTCACTAAATCAAGTATGGATTATGATAGTCCACTAACAGTCCAAGTGTAATTTTTTGTGGGGAATTAGATACTAGTGAAATCAACTGGAAAATAAAATCATGATAAGGCAGTTCTGAAGTTCATGCACATTGTCAAACTACTACAGGTAAACAAGTACTGTGCATCACATAAACCATGACATTTCTTCATGTGTGCTCATTTTTAGTCCTTGAAAAACATTATGTATTTTCATGTCATTTATACTCTTTCAATTGTGCTACTTTTAGTTGAATTACATTGTACTTGTTTCAGGCTTACAGCATATTCATAAGCAATTCCTACACTGCAGCTGGTGATCAGTAACTTCAAAAGCCAAAATGACGTGACTATGGATCCACAGCCTATAAAGACAGGAAAGAAAAAGAGTAGAGAGAAGGAAAAATAAAAAAAATAACAAAAGAATTATGTAAGACAAAAAAAGCACCCTTCTTTTACTTACCTCTTCTTTAAAAATTTTTATTCTGTTTGCAATAAACTAAAGCTACTGAGAAAGCCATTGACCTTGTTTTAAAATTTACTGGTACATGAATCTGAAGAGGAAGACTGATTCCACTTTCAGCTTAGGGCTTCTGCTTAGGGAGATATCCCTTTAATTGTTCAGTGGTGTTAATCATATAAAAGCAACTTTGCTGGACTGAAGCACAGATGTGTTATACATTGAGACATTTTGCTTGCTTTAAAGGATGTACACCACTGTTTATCTTGAATCTGATGACATGAGACATACTGTGAAGGCCATTGGATGCTTTTTAGAAATTATATTGTTTTTTGCTTTTAAAGGGCTGTAAACTATCAAAGTCAGCTACAGAAGTTTACCAAAGACCAGTAAGCAGGAGGTGACATGAAAAGATTTTGTATTAAAGAGAAGAGCTGACATCTTTCATGGACTTTGAAAATAACTTGTGTAACTCTTGCAAACCATTTATAATGTTTAGAACATTATTCTGAGCTGTGGTATTTTTTTCTGTTAGCTAACACAAGATGTGTCATTGAACTATAGCATTTAAAGATGGGCTTTGGGTTGGTTTTCCTCTTTTGTTGTTGTTGTGTTGTTGGTTTCTTGTTACTTTGTTTGTTGGTTTGTTTGAAAACCCTAAAAGCTTTTGCATTTCAACAAAGCACTGTTGATTTACAGAGGAACAAAAGAAGGCAGGCATTATCCACGGTATTAAACAAGGTTGAGTCAGTTAATTTTATTTGCAGAAAAGTGTAAGCAAACATTTTTCTTTGTTACTTAGATGGCAGAAAAATGTGCAGTTGCAAGTGCAGTGTTGTGCACAGAGGTACAGCCCAATTATTTAGGCTGGCTCTTCAATATATGAATGGGCAGCTGTTGCTAAATGGACACTGCGCAATTGATAAGGACAGATTAATTATGGCTTAGACTTACTTCTTTCCCCACTGATTATAAAAAGCATCCAGACAATTTTTTCACGTGTAAATATCTGCAGTGTGAGCATCTAAAGTGAGCTGGGATGCATAGAAATTATTTAATTTTTTAAGATGTATGTTCACCACTCATTCTTTTCATACATCTGTCCTAGCACCAGCGGACACTTAACCACCTGATTGCGATGTTACACAGAATCACAGATGTGCTCATGGACAGCTTGTTGTTCACCAGGATCTCCTCTGCAGAGCTGCTTTCCAACAGGTCAGCCCCCAGCCTGTGCTGGTGCATGGGGTTGTTCCTCCCCAGGCGCAAGACCCTGCCCTTGCCTTTGTTGAACTTAAGGCAGTTCTTCTCTGCCCATCTCTCCAGCCTGTCAGGATCCTTCTGAAGGGCCACACAGCACTCTGGGGTATTGGCCACTCCTCCCAGCTTTGTTTCATCAACAAACTTGATGAGAATGGCATCTGTAAGCGTTTGATAATAAGAGAAAGGCTTCAAATGTGGTTCATCATTATGTCTGCTTATCATAATCTTTCTTGAACAACTGAAAACTACGTGTGGGATGGACTGTGAGTAGCCCGCCTTGAGGCCCATAAAAAGGAAGGTGAAACAGGTGCAAAATGTGGAGGGGAAAGCGAGGGGCAGAATCCCTGACCTTTGCCTTCCCCCCCACTACCATCGCCTGCTGCGAGACACCCTGAGGCCTCCGGGAGCCGACGCCGCCCGCTCGGGCCGAAGCCACGAGTGAGGTGTGGAACTCCCGCCCCGCTCCCGTGTCCCGTGCCGAGAGCACCGCGAGCGGACCGGGGTTCGGCTGCAGCCGTCGGGCACCGTGCCTGCATCTCAGAGGACAGGCTGCCACATCCTCGCCAAACTGAGCCAGGGGTCAGAGGAGGCAGATAAGACACTTCAAACAGCAAAAAAAAAGGCCAAAACTTCTTCTCTCCCTCCATCCTGTCTCAGCAGCAACAAAGGTAGCACAGTGTGGTGGTGACCTATCCTATCCTTTTTAAAGTAACCTTAGCTTTTTCTAACTTTTCCCTATTTTTCTCTTTCTTTGCCTCTGTAACTATTAAATAAAAATATATCAATTTTTTGTCATCAACATTTAATCTCGTTTGGTTTTTATAACTTTTTTTTGGGAATATTTTGAACCTTCAAAGTTCTTTCTGTTCTATTCCCAGAGAGCTGGTTCTCTTTACTCCTCTGTGATTAAACAGGTTCATAACAGCATCTACCCCTTCATCCAAGTCATTGATGGATAAGTTAAACAGTACTGGACCCAGTGTTGAGACTTGGGGTACACCACTAGTGACAGGCGTTTAACTAGATCCTGTGCCACTGACTACAAACCCTCTGGGATCTGCTGCTCAGCCAGTTCTCAATTGGTTCAGAATATTTTGTGTGTATCTTATATTTTGAAGAAATAGAGCTGCTTAAAATGTTTTCTCCTTCAGATTTCTGGCTGCATGCTGAGAACCAATCTTTTAAAAGCTTCCATTTAATAACTACTGACTGGAAAGAAAAGAATCTATGACAAGGAACTAAAAAAAAATAGAATACAATAAAGCGTTTTGACATAAGCTGGTTAAAAGAGGATTTAGTACAAGGATGCAAGGTAAAGGTTCATTTTTGATTTCCAAACTTCACAGAAGATAAACAAGAAGATGATGTCATATGGGGCCAATGGAACTGTTTCCAAGGTCAAATCCACAGAGACAATGATGAAGTTGCTTGAATTCCTTCATCAGCTCTTTTCTGTTTGTTCTGAAACATCCAAAAGTTATTTCGCTCCAACTGTTCTTCACCGATGTAACCTTTGCTAGATTCTGGTCTAGTTTGCAGGTCACTACTCTCATTATACAAAAGCAATACATGCCCATATATCTTCCCAGAAAATGATTCTAAAACTGAGGGATGTTTTGCTTTGTTTTGTTTTGGTTTGTTTTTTGGGGGGTTTTTTTGTTTGTTTGGGGGTTTTTTGGTTTTTTTTTAATATTTTTTTTTTTTTGCTTTAGGTTTCATGGAAACACAGAATCATTCCACTTGGAAGAGGCCTTCAAGATCATCTAGTCCACTGTCATCCTAGCACCACCATAATCACCTCTAAACCATATCCCCCAAGTGCCACATCCAGATGCCTCTCGAAAAACTTCCAGAGGCAGTGACTGCATCATCTTCCTGGGCAAGTTATTTGAATGTCTAAACACCCTTTCAGTGACTTTTTTGTCTGATCCTCTTCTTCTCCAAACTTAACAACCCCAGTTCTCTCAGCTACTCCTTATAAGACTTGTGCTCCAGACCCTTCACCAGCTTCACTGGCCTTCTCTGGACTCATTCCAGCACCTCACTGTTCTTTTTGAACTGAACAGTCCAAAACTGAACACAGTGCTCTCTACATGTGGCCTCACCAGTGATGAGCACAGCGGGATGATCACTTTCTCTGTCCTGCTGGCCACACTCTTCTTGATACAAGCCAGGGTGTCATTGACCCTCCTGGCCACCTGGGCACAGTGCAGACTCATGTACAGCCAGCTGCCAGTCAGCAACCCCAAGCTCCTTTATGCTGAGCAGCTCTCAAGCTGCTCTTCCACAAGCCTGGAGTGTTGCATGGGGTTGTTGAAATCCAAGTGCAGGACCTGACACTTGACCTAACTGAACGTCATGCAGTTGTTCCCAGCGCACTGATCCAGTCTGTCTGGATCTCTCTGTAGAGCCTTCCTATCCTCAAGCAGATCAACAGTTTGTTTGCATTAACAAACTAAACTTAAATTATGCCAGATTGTCTTTAGCACCTGCTTTTACTTTTCACTGTACTCGCTGTCACCCTCAGCTGGTGTCAACCTTTCTTCAAACTCAGAATGTCTTGGCATCTGCCTGTAAAACATAAGCACAGTGATCATTATTGAAATGTCATTTTGTGTAATTGCTGTATTTATATAACTGTTTCATATAAGCCATATGTGGGGTTTGTGTAGCTTTTTTTTCCAAAGAAAAATAATAACTGTAGTATAACAAGTACTCTGTAGGCAAATTTTGACATTTTTGTAAAGAGAATCTTCCCTTTCCTTCACTGCGCAGGTCAGAGACAGCTCAACATCTCAGCAATTCTAGCACAGTTTGCTCAGCTCACAGACCACAAGAGTCCTGATCACATAGACTGGAATTTTGCACAGAGATATGAGACACCTTCTTGTTCTCACAACATCATTTGGAACTGTGTATGGGTTTTTTTCCTCTGAATAACAGTCTCAAAGCCTCAGAAGCTGTACACATAAAATATCAGCATTGTCTCAGTTGGCTAGACATTGCACACACTTGACTTTTTATGTCTATGAATGAATTTTTTTTTTTTTTCCTTTCACCCTCCACAGTCTTTGGAATATGTTGAGTCAGCTTAATTACAGGATACTTACAGATATATTTGGACATTAATAATATAAACATTTAAGTCATAATTCCCTAAAAAAGTTGGGTTTTTTTTCTTATTATGTTCCAGGATACCTTTGTTTATTTTATGTAAGAAACTGTATGTTTAGAGGAGAGTTCAATCTGTTCAAGTCAAACAACTACGTTACACCCCCTTTTTTTGCACCTTAGAATACACTACTAAATCCTCTACAGGACAAGGGAAAAGACAGGTGTCCAGAAGGACTCCCAGCAGGTATCTGTAGATCACATAGAATGTGATGATAAATACCCACAAGTCTAAAGAAAAGGATAGTTAATTAAGAAATAAAGATAACATTTTGAAAGTTATATCCTTGAGAATTTATCAGCCCTCTTACATTCTTGCATGTTTTGAGAAAGTAAAACTTTAGTTTGTCTCTCATTCCATTTAAATTTAGGTATCAGTTGAGTGCTACTGACCTTAGCATCTGGCTAAAGCTGATGGCCTCACATTCCTGAAGTTTAATGCATAAACTACAAAAAAGTAATGTTAGACAATAGATTAAAATAGTACACTTTTTCTGGGAAGGTATTTAATAGTTTCCGAAAACAAGTACTATAGCCACATCCTGACATCCAAGATAATTCATCTGACCTTTCCTAAAGGAGCTCAGAGTAATTCAAATATTGAGTTGAGTTGTAGATGTATTGTTCAGCTAATTAGAGACCCTATCTCAGGTACTAGCAAGAAGTAGGGAAAGGTTTACTTTTCGTGTTCTTGCTGTAGAAAATGCCCTCATACTTCTGGTGAATGCTTGGCCGACAACGCATGGGTCTATCTGCTGTATGCGTGTGTGGCAGGTTGACCCCAACCAGAGGCCAAACACCCGCCATGCATTTTGCTTATTATGGTCTCTCAGAGGACAGGAAGAAAGTAGAAGGATTTGAGGAGCACAATAATGAGAGTGTAGCAGGGAAAGCAAAGCAAAAAAGAGAAATTTATTCACTTCTTCCCATCAGCAGATGGACATCCAACCACTTCCTGGGAAGCAGGGCCTCAGCACATGTAATGGTTACTTGAGAAGACAAATGGCATCACCGTGAACACGTCCCCTCCTTCCTCTTTTCTCCGAGCTTTTATTGTTAGACATAAAGGTCATATAATATGTAATATCCCTTTGGCTTTTTTGGATCAGCTGTCACTGTATCATTTCCTGGCCTCTTGAGCTCACCAGCGTATTAGGATTTAGGAAGGGAACAGGGCAGAAAGATGGAAATCCTGATGCTGTGCAAAAGCTGTTTAGCAATAACCAAAACACCGTTGTAATTTAGCCACAAATGCAAAGCACAGCAACATATGGGCTGCTACGGAAAAAAGTTGACTCCATTTCAGCCAGACCCTGTAGAATATGCAGCCCTTTGAAGATGTAAAAGAGAAGGGACCCTAGCCAAAATTTCTTGTTTGCCTGCAGAAGGGATAACGAGATCTGCTAAAACAGGAAATCTGGTCAGGTGAGGTCTATCTTATAGCAGGACAAAACCTGCTACAGAATAACTCAGTACTTTACAGTAATGAACATTCCAGCATCTACTATGGGAACAATAATGAGAATATCTGGCTATGCTTTAGTTTGTGGAAACATATTAGAGGGAGGTTAATGCCTCTTATTCACATATCCAGGAGTCTGGGTTTCAGTGTCAGTCTTTTATCTTTTTGAGGACTGCTCTTGCCTGATCCATTAATAAATGGATACTCAAACATTTCATCATAAAGTTAAAGGAAACATCATGTTAGCCATTCAGTCACCTTTTGTGCAGCTGCCTACAGAACTGGAGGTGTTGCATACAAGATTCAGTGCCTTAGTACCTCCCCTGCTAGCAAGAAAAGACATCTGACCTGGTTTTCACCCTTTTATATTTCATATATCTTTTTATGCCTTATGCTGTTTCCCTTGAGATCATGGTCTGGTGGATTAACTTTAGAGAAGGGTAAGGCTCAGAACAGTCTCAGCAGAACAGCACTGGGGGCAGGAGGAGTGTGGAAATAGGATAAGAAAAGGACAAGGAGATTGTTTATCAGCTACTCTCTGGGACAAAACTCAATTTGGAGAAAATAAATTCAATTTATTGCCATGTAAAATAGATTTCTATAATGAGAAGCAAAAATACAAACATGAAAATGACATTTTTTATCCTCATTTTCCCAAGCTCAGCTTCACTCCTTCTCTCCCTATGCTTCCAATCCCCCCACTTAGTGGTCTGGGAGGGGGTGGGGCTGTAACCATTCGGTGACACTTCCTCTCCAATGCTCCTTTATCCTCAGACCTCCTTTCTGCTCCTATCTCCACATGAGCTGAACTTCTTTGGAAAATATCCACCTGCAGGGTCCCCAGTGGGCTTCGGGGGAATCTGCTCCAGTGGCTGGTACATTATTGGTGTTCCCTCTGCTGTCTCTCACTTTTTTTTGTTCTCTCCACCTTGCATTTTCTGCCATTCTTTAAGTATGTTTTCCCCAAGAGGACATCGTCTTGGCTGAAGGGCTCAGATTGTCCTGCAGTGGGCTGGTTGGAACTGGCAGGAACCTGCAGGACAGAGCCCACCCCTGTAGCTCCTGCTGTCAGGTTCTGAGCACCTGAGCCCAATCACAGGGTAAAAGTGAAATTATGGTCTCCAGAAGTAGGTAAGGTAATTTAGTCCTCCCACCTGTTCAAGTCAAGAGATCAGGGAAAGAATCAGTCCAATCAGTCATATTTAGTTTGTTTATGGGACACCTCTGGACAGCAGCAATCTCTGCTGCTAGTGGTTTCAACTTCCAGTAGGCCTCCACTTCTACTTCCAGTTTTTGCTAATATTGTTTTGACATTATGTATTTTCATATGTAGGATATGACAAATAAAAATATTTCAGTGTTAAAATTGCTAACTTCAAGACAAGTTGGGAGCATAAGGTTCAGACTTTAGGTACCAGTGTTCTCTCTTGTCCTGTGTTTTCCCTTCTTTTTCTGAGGTGGCATTGAGAAGTGGATGGGATGCCAACCATCTAACTGTAAGTTTCTGTAAAGTCAGTGTCTAACAAACTGATGTTCAATGATACTGTTACTCTCTCAGTCTTAAATGCAAAACAAACCTCATTAACAATGCAACACATAAAAGCCATTATACAAGAAAACCTTATATTCTTATTGTTTTCAGGGTCCTGATGTTTAGTTTCAGATAAGGGTGAGAAACATGATGGAAGTTGTCAGCATTTTTAAGTCATCACTTAGAGGAATATGATGAAAATGATTGGGTGTCTCATGCTGATGTTGATAGTTGCCTCTTTCTCCAAAGTTTTATTGAGACCATTATTATATTTTCTACCATGCTTTACACCTTGATCTTTTTTCACTGATCTGAAACCCCACAAAGTACATACGATGCACTGAACATGTGAGACACTTATTCTTTGTCCTTATTTTTTTCCCCAAAACGGCTTTTAATTTTGCATAGCTGCAATTAACTGATTGGTGTTGAGTTTCTGACAGCCCTGGAGCTTCCAGGATTATCCTGAACCAACACCTTGATGCAACATATTCAAGGAGTCTGCTGCTCTCCCAGCTTAGCCTTCCTTTACACTGCATCTCACTGACAATTCAGAAATAATTTGCTCTTACACAGCATGAAAACTTTATAGTTTTATATTTACCATTTCTAGCAATGTGTGTCACACCACACATGTATATAAGACTTAGTAAAAGTAAAACAAACTTGGTAATAGTCATCTACTCATTAAGAAATTCTTGTTGCGAATAACCAAGCTAAGTTAAAGGTCTAACGCAGACAAGACTAATCTGGAAAAAGCCAGACAATACATGATCAGAGCTCTGTGTTGTAGCTTAGTAAAAGATCTGTGGTCCATTACGAGCAAAGGTGATCCTGTATTTACTAGGAAACAGGACTGTTTTCAAGAAATTTAAATTGTGCATCACATTAATACTCATGGAAGAAAATGAAGCCAGACCAGATTTTGTCTCAAAAGGGAGCTGAATTGATAGATCTTTGTAGTAACAGGAACATAAAGGTATGGAAATTATTTTAGTAAGAAGAAAAAATTATTTACACATCAAAAGCCTAAGAGTAGGACATGACTTCAGCACTGGAAATTGTGCACGTTCCTCGTAAATAAACTAACGACAAAGATAGTTAGCAATCATACACATGCTTCTATGATTGCTGCAAAAATATCATCTGATCTGTCAGCATTAGACATTGTGGTAGTGTGATCAATGCCAACAAAATATGCATGTGAGAGCTTTAGTAAGGTTTTAAGAAGCAAAAGATAAGCGTCTCTTTTACTATGAGAAACGTTAAAAATTTTCTATGGAGAAGATAAGAATTTTTTAGTATATTTAATGGTATGTATATAAATCTCCGGTTTAAAATAAAAATTTGAAACTCTGGCCTATAGAAATCAACAAGATAAATTTATTTCCAGGGAGAAAGGTTGGTATTGACCACTTCATAACCCATCTTAGTAAACAAAGTAAATCTGAAGCAGTACTTTTAGGGTATAGAATTTACCAGTATGACAACACAGAGAAAAAGAGTTAGAGTTTTGTCTGCTTCATAAATTAATTACATACATGAGGAAATATCTCAGGGATGCAGTAGACTGGTTAGCCCATAGCTGGTATGAGCAACCATTAATATAAATAATTCATAATTGAACCTTGCTAACAAAATAGAAAGAACTCTAGCCATTCTTTTATTTGAAACTTGCATGTATTATGGAGGAAGATGAGGAAACCTGAGAAAGATGTCCTTAGATATAAAAATGAAACCTTACCAAGGTGCAGCAGCTTGAAAACAACAGGTAGAGATGATGAAATCACAATTAAAGAACTGGAAAACTGACAAAACTTGACAAGAACAAAAAATGGACAAAAATTTGGATGTGTGAACAATGTGTACTTTGTACTTGAAGATACTGAAACTACCAAGGAGCTCTGCTGTACACTGTCTCCAAGCTCTCAACATTCCCAGGATATTTGGTGAGTAGACTAGGTATCTTAGGCATCTCTGCCTGTTTTTCCATAAATTGTAGATACATAAAGCAAAGCTTTTTGTTAGACAGTTGTTTTCTTGGGTTTTGACTGTACATCTAACCAATTCAGAGAGATGTATCATGAAAAATACATTATGTATGAAAGATAAATAATCCAACAGTGATAATCTACAGGTATTTAAGCCTCAGAAGGAAAACTAGAGAGGAACTATGGAAATACATTCAGAGCTGAAATAAAAATTTGAGGTATTCAGACAGGCAAGCTGAGTGAAAGGATAGGAGAAGATGATCTAGACATACAGGTTATCATGGCAACATTTAAAAATTATTATTATTATTATTATTATTATTATTTTAATTTAAAATTTAAACTATATGTTGCTTCAATTAAATCCATTTTAGGTCAGTCTGCCAATCAATTAATCTAACCATATATCTAATTATTTTAGTAGGCATTATTTTGTCTACCTGTTTATGTGAATAGTCACACTACACAAAGCCCAAGAAAGAACTTGACTCTTTGGACTCTCTATATTGCAGAACAGTGATCACAGTGGTGCTCCAGCTATAGTCTGTAACAAACAGAAATCAGGCTTCAGTGAGGCTGGAAAATAATGTAAAGGACACTCACTATGATTTCCAGCAATAGCCAGAAAACTTATTAAAGCTGGAATAAACTCCATTCTTCAGCACAGAGAGTTATAGTGCAGCTCAGTAATATCTCATAATGCATTTCTTATGCTATTAAAATAACTGTCTTGGGACTTATTTTTCCTAAACCAGGCTTTTAAAAGATAGTCAGTCTGCATTTCATTTGTAATTATTGAAATAGTTCAGATGAGACATTCTTTGAAGGAATTTGTTTGTGTTTGTTAACTATAAACAAATCCTAGGATTATTAAATGAGAATACACATCAGATTTTGAGATGTCCACAGTTCATTTCACCCACATACTGGAAGCAAGTATATAACACCACTGTATTTAGCAAATCTGCTGTGTGGTAACAAAGTGCAATAAAGTCATCTTGATACAGAATTTGACAGAAGGCAGAATGGAAATCTGTCCCTTTCCTTGTCCATTTCATATTCAATGTTATACAATTTGACATAATTTTCTAATGAATAATGTCCTTAACATTCAGGATAGGATTCATCTCACCTAATTTACTGTATCTGAGCTTGTCATGCTAGGCCTCTGGACTGTATCCACCTTAGTCAGTGGATAGAAACAGTATGGCACAATTCATATAAATGTATATACATTCACTTATGATGATGTGCCTAAAAATTCCCTTTACTCTGTATGAGCTATTAAATGAGATCATAGTGGCAACTTGGAGATGTGTTACCTGCAGGCATATAAATCTATTTTAAGAATTCCAAACTCAGCTCCAATTAAATTTTATTTACTTATGAATTACTGAACTAATTTTGTAAAATTTGACCAAACATGAAGAAACTACTCTTATTAAAAAAACAAACTGAAACAACAAAAAACAGCCCTAAAACCTCCCACAACCAACAGTGAAACATTTGTCATATAATCTCCACTTGTCTTTAATCATTTGAAAGTGTTCCCATTGAAGTGGGGAGAAATCTCTGTTGACTTTGGGAGGATTATTTGGCCCAAGTTATTACAGACAGATTGAAAAGTCTTCAATGAGAAAAGAGGAAACCATAAATCCAAGTGAAAGATCTGTGTACAGAATAAAATAACACAAAAGCAGCTCATTAGACTGACTTTGCTCCTAGTTTTCATGCTGTTCGTCAAGTGAAATGTAAGGCAAAAATTACTCAGTTCTGTTTGCACTTGCTTGCCAAAAGGTAGATAGTTAGTTAAAGGAACAGCTGTCGTTGCTGAGACAAGCTGGTCTGTAGAAATTAATTATGATTATTAAGAATAATCCTGACCTGGGTCACAGATGCAATGACATAAATTCCACTGTAGACAGTGATCAGAAAAGTCTTTTTTCTTGTAAAATCAAGAAGCTTCCTCAGTTTTATGAAAACCTCAGTAAAGTTTTTGCACGGTGAAGCTGTTTAAGAGAGATGTTTGTTTACAGTTTATGTGGTAGGAGGCAGGTTTTGATCTGTATCATCAATGTAGGAGGGAGTTCAAATGTTTTTCAAAGCAGAATGAAATTGCAGATTGTTTCAGGTCAAATTCTGGGTGTACCCCCGTATACTTCAAATCATATATAGGAAAATAATTTTGAGAAAATATCTTTAGAAACTGCAGACAAAAAATATGCGTTCTCAGGGGTATTCTTATTTGGTCAGGGTGGGGATAGGTAACAACTGTGTTGTTATGTCCAAGTTAATTGTTGGGTTTTATTTATATATATATATATGTCTACATAGATTTCTATATATGTGTAGATTTGGACAGTTTGTATAAATCTTGACAGAGAAAAGATTTCTAAGTTTTAAGAAGACAGAACCACTCTTCAAACTTCAATACTCATATTAACATAGAGATATCAAGAGAATTTCTTTGTGAACTGCTAACTGAATAAATATTATCAGGTTTTAACACATTTTCTGGCCTGTAACAGTTTGGAAATTAATATCTGTAAAACGAGTCCCATCATCACCTGATTTTGTTTTCTTAGCTCTTTCTTCAGAGTGATCACCATCAACCTAAGAGATCAAGTCTTGACACAAACTTTAAAGAGACAGAACAATGGTTTTATCCTTATAAAATCACCAGGCACAAAAAAAAAGAAGAAAAGTGACGTTATCTGGAATTTACTAGTAGGATCATTTCAAGACAGGAGAGTAGGAGAAAATATCCTTTATATTGGACAAAACAGAAAAAGCACTAAATATTTCTCTTTAACTTTACATTTCCCTCTCAGATTTCAGGTTTCCTGAGTGCCTCTTTCTTTACTGTTCTTTCTTATTTCTTCCTCTCTAGTTTTCCTGTTCTTTTAATTTGTCAGTTTGGGGTAGACTCTGATAGTTCTTTTCCATTAATTCAGTTTAGAAAAATAAACTAAAATTAATAAACCTTGCTAAATAAGAATCAATTAAAATAGGAAACCCTGTGGAAGATTCTCTTGTAACCTTTAAGATGATGGAAGTGTCTACCGCTCTCAAATTGCCCTGTTTTAATGATCGGGAAGTTCTACATATTTTCTCAAACTGGTTTCAGTCGCATATTTCTGAGAACTTTTCAGAACTGCTTCAAGAAATGTGATGAGCATCTAGGATATGTGGATACCTTTTTCTTTGGCCCCTTACTCAGATGACTACTTCTGTACACATTTGGTAGAAATTCCTCTGCCTCCCAGACAGCTGTATTGTTTTTCTTAATCTTAAAAAGCCTTTTATTTTCTTTTAATTTGGGTTAAGATTTTTTTCCCCCGGTAAAGAATAGAGTCAGGTCAAAGAAATCACAGCTTAGAGGTCAGAGAGCTGATTCATTTGAATATTAACTTTCACTGACAGGCTCTCTAAAATTCTGTACTGTACATGTTCTTACCTGGTACAGAAACATGGTAATTTATTTTGGACTATATAATCAACAGTTACAACTCTTTCAGAAATGTCTGAGTGTTTCCAAACAAAACAGTGTTTCCAGAGATTTTATGAGCTCTAAAAGTTGCTTCAGATTCATTAACAGTGATAACAAATAAATTCAACACTGTATTGTACAGTGTAACACAAAAACCAGCTTTATGTTGTACATTCACAAGCAAAGAGAAACTTGCATTCACATGGACTGACAGGAAGCTTAAGCTTCATTTTAGTTTTTTGGCCGCAATATATCACCTTCCTCTGTCTTAAGACCACTGTCTTTCAGCTTACTTGTACAGTATGCAATATATTTGGGTTGTTTGGTTTATGGTTTGATGAGAAGTGGGGGATAACTTTTAGTTTAACACATAACCCACATCTCTAATTTTAAATAAAACACTGTAAAATTAGATGTCACTAAGATCTTGCTGTGAGTAGACAGATAATGCACAGTACTCCTCAAAGAAATATTATTCTCTAACAGACTGACACCTTTATCAAAGGACACAAACAAGAAGGGTAAAAACATTTGCTTGACTATAAAGTCGTATCAGTTCTCAAGGTTAGGCAAAAAATGGCTTCATCTAGATTTGTACAAAGGAATATGAGAATAGTGATAGAGCAATAATGCATTTCAGCTTAACACTAAAAAAATATGATGAAATGACTAGTTACTCTTGCGAGGCAGACTCACTTATCCACGGATATAATTAGAAATCATTAACTAAACTATTCAAATGTTCACAGGTGTTTCTAAACTGTGGGCTGGATGACTGCACAAATAACAGTCATACGCTGCCATTCTGTGACATTTCTTCTGTGTCTTTAAATCCCCCTGAAGTAACAAGAAATCTTGTCTGTATGTTTGAGACAGTTACAAGTTAATTCAACCTTCCTTAAGTGAAATAAAGGGAATTGTTTAACTGACAATGCCAGCAGAAAGTGAGAATAGCAACAGAAAAGGGCTTTATCTATATCTGTATCTATATCTATATCTGTATCTATATCTATATCTATATCTATATCTATATCTATATCTATATCTATATCTATATCTATCTATCTATCTATCTATCTATATCTCTGTTGCACCTAAGGATGCATCAGGATGTATCAGGCAGTGGTTCAAGATCCAAGCGGAAACCAGCAATGAGACAGTCATGGGGCACATTTTAGTTAAATTTATGGTCTCTCACATTAAGGTTGTGATTATGATCTGCCTGAGATATTCATATTATTTGTCAGTTGAAAGGTGATTAGGACCACTGAATTTAATGAAGTTGCTCTTGATCTACAACAATGTAACTCTATAAATAGAAGTTCAAAGTTTGTATTAGAAATGTTTTTTAAAAATCCTCAATCTGCATTGACACACTTGTCACGTGGAGTTTCACAACGTAAATGGATTAAACAGGGGCAGAGGGAGTCTTGTTCTCCTGCACTGAAAGGGGAGTTACAGTGACCAGCTGAAGACAAATACATAGGATTCCAATTAACCTACTTTGAGAAACAAAGCTTTTAAACCTCAGTTGAATGTCAAACAATTTTTGACACCAC
Source organism: Gymnorhina tibicen (assembly GCA_013399875.1). Classification (NCBI taxonomy): domain Eukaryota; kingdom Metazoa; phylum Chordata; class Aves; order Passeriformes; family Artamidae; genus Gymnorhina; species Gymnorhina tibicen. Next base: position 154,728 of record VXAZ01004053.1, on the reverse strand, counting down.
ACAGCCTAGTCAGAGGTCTATGTCACTTGACAGAAAAAGGCAGTGGTGTAGCACAGTTCCTGTATCCAAATTCCAACAGGATCTCCCACCCCTGATTAATTTCATGTATTTCTTTAAGCCTCAGTTGCTCCACAATCAGTAGATATTTCATGTGTGTATGTTAACCTGAAATAGCTACTGCAAAATATCTTCACTTAGCAAGTATTTCAAGTGTGTTGTTAATCGGCCACTGTGTGTATACAGAATCACTGCTATCAGAAATAAGTGCAAGGCTGTTAACTATGGACATTAAAAACTGCTGCTTTGTTGTTGACTGGAAAAACATTTAACATATAAATTATAAATACTTCAAATTTTAAAAGTCTTAAGAAAAAAACTCTAAATGATAGTTAGAATTTCAGCTTCACTGAAATTCACTTGAAAAGGAAAGTGAGTAAGTACCCATCTTAGAAAGAACTGTGATGGTTGTAAAATAAAAACTATGTATTGGGACCATTAAAAAAATCAAAGTAATCAACTAAGTTCATAAAATCATAGAATCATAGAATATGCTGAGTTGGGGGGGATGCATCAGTCCATCTCCTGGTCCTGCACAAGACACCCCAAGAGTCACACCATGTGCCTGAGAGAATCGCACAAACAGTTCTTGACCCAGACAGGCTTGGTGCTGTGACCACTTTCCTGGGGAGCTTGTTTCAGTGCCCAACCACCCTCTGGGTGAAAAAACTTTCTACTGATAGCCAACCTAAATTTCCCCTGACTCAACTTCATTCTGTTTCCTTGACTCCTATCACTGACCACAAGAGTGAAGAGATGGGTACCTGCCCCTCTGCTTCCCATGGTAATGATGCTGAAGACAGCAATGAGATCTCCCTTCAGACTCCTCTAGGCTGTGACCTATCAAACACTGCCAAACACCACACGAAGCTCAGTTCCAAAACAGAGGAATCTAACATGAATATTCAGAAATCCATATAGAATCATACACATTCTGGGTGAATTTCCTAAGAGTGTAACTATATGCACAGCTTCAGTCAGTGGACTTGTTTGCAGAAGGGTTCTCAAGTGTTCTATATTTGACTAGGTAGATATGAAAGAATGATGTCAGCAGATTTGCCAGTGTTCCAAATCCAATTCATCTTATTAAGTTCAGCAGAACTTGCCGTCCTTGGCTTGTTGCCTCAGAACACCTAATTAATTTGTCCCCTATTTGTGATTTTCAAGGGAAAGATGCCTAACTTGCTAACTATCTCTACAAATTCATGTGTATGATACCTAAATATGGGACAGATGCTTGAATTTTCTCCTAGGCCCTGTTGTGACAATGTAAAAATGATGAAAACAGGCCCTTTGCTCCTTTATAATGATTTATCCAGAAACATATAATAGGAAGTACAAAAACAATTGACTTTCCCAGTTTTTATTTTTGGTTTTGGATCCTTCTTATCCCCACCTGATATACAACTCTTTGAGAAGTGCATGTGCTTGATATTGATTAGAGCTCATCACAGGCAACACTAATCTGCTTAGAAGATCACAAAGCCAGAAGAGAACCTGAGCACAAGAGGCAATCCAGGCCTGACTGAAAAAGTGTGTGCAATTAAACTGGGACAGATGAGGGAATTAACAAACCAAGAATTTTGTATACCCTTTGGTGCCCCTCTACAAATTCCTCATACTTTATGTCAATGCCGTGATATTTTAGGTTCTTGTTGATTTTTGTTGAAATAATTAAATAGCATTAGCATATGACATTATTTTATTTTCAAATTAATGTATTATAATTATTAATTATAAAATCAAATACCTTTAATAATATTTGGTCTACATTTTTCATCAAGAGACACTTAAAATGTATTTTCTGTTGGATAGTCTATATCAAGAGAAGTTAGGCACCGTCCTCCTCTGGAATTCAAGAAATCCGGAGCATGAAATCTTTTTTGTGAAACTAGTCTTTCTTATATCTGGACAGGATATGAAACTCTTGCAAACAATGTAAATACCAAACGTCAATATTCTTATCATCACGAGGAGATCCAATCTGAATGTTGTCCATTAGGTTATCTATGGCCTGGGGAGGCAGCAAGTGAAAAGCTCTTAATCTCTCTTGCAACCATAGCACTGAAAAAAAAATAGGAGTCCTGTGATAGGAAACCAATCAAGCATAAGCAAATACAACCCGGTAACTCTGCAATCGCAGCGTTTCTCAGTCATGTTTGAGCCCTGTAGCAACCTGGTGGGACTACATCTTCATATTTACCTTTTTTTTTCTTAATTCAATGAAAATGGTACTGAAAATGATACTGAAAATGAAGAAGGGGAAATCCAATCTGTTTCAGCACAGTTTTCCTCCTAGGTGTGCTAGAGAAATGGCCTCTGTTCATGTTCCTTTTGGCTCCATAATTGTTGCGTCCCTGGTTGCTTAGGGGTAACAAAGGAAAATAGAACAACATTTGCTTTTTTATCTTATTAGATTTCGCATGGTTTCTGCTTTAATCAGAATCTCGAACAGGCTTCTGCTTCACACAACAGGTTGTTACCAGATTATCAAATCCACTCAGCTCCCTTTCTTTTCAACGTCAGGGTGGAAATACTTTCCTTGTGCAGCTTTCTTCTTTGACACTCCTAATGTATGCTTGTGGCCATCTTCAGTCCGTCCAATATCTGTAGCATGATTCAGCACAGGAGATGAAGCTGACTCAGACTGACAGCCCTTGATTGATGATACATGGCTAAGTACACAGAAGCTGCTTGATGGAAATTACTTTAATGAGTGATTTGAATATGCCTGATGCTGGTAGACTACATAAATGTGAGATAGTGAACCTCCTGAATCAAGACAAATTAAACAGGGTTGGTGGCTGAGGTAGCATACAGATAGACAGCTGATTTAGCTTGTACTGAATCATGTGCTTTTATTATTTGTAGCTGTTCTGGTAATATTTTTGCCCCACCTTTTTGCATAACACAAATGAAGAGGCAGATAAGGAAAAATGGTGGATATATATATATATATGGATATAGAGACTGACTTCTCTACTCTCCGGATGTCCTTTTTCATCAGTCTTGTCTTTAGATCTCCTATGTTCTTTATCATAATTCACCTTAAAGCCCTCCAACCAGTAAAAAAATAACAACAATAATAGTTCCAGCAGCAATTTACCTTGTAAATAAGTTCAAATTAAAACCCCTATCCTCAAATTGGCAGCACGTTGTGAGTTAATGAACCAACACAGAGCCCCACTGTTTTGAGACAGAATAACATTCAGACCCCAGTTTTAAATAGTTTGCCTGTGGGCAAACTGTTATAACCATATGGAGCTCCACTGACTTCACATAGGGTAAAGCTGAGAGCCTAATCCTGCACAGCATTGCCATATAACACTGACAATCCCAACTGCAAAATCCAACGTCCAGGTTCATCCCACTAAGCTTTAGGGATCTGAGGCTTTAGATTATGGGTAGCCTCCTCTTAGGCTATAAAGACTCTTCAGGGAAGAAAGAAGACCTGAGGTCCCTGGTGATTATAGGACAACAGAACAGCCCCACAGATCCTAAACCAAAAGCATAAATTTAAATGAAACAAATTCAGGCTCTGCTTTATAAACTTCTTCAGGACAGCAAATATAATTTGATTTGTTTGTGTGATGCATTTGATGAAATTCTGAATGGAATAAATGCATATGCATACAAATGCCTGGATTTCCAGAACATTCAGAGTAGCCACTCTGACTAGTGTTATTCTTTTACTGCAAAATTTTCTCCACAACTTTAGTTCTGTGAGCATAGGTATAAACATATCACTGATGTTGTCCATTTCATCATCATAATTATTTTTTGCACATATAGAAAGTACCTTAACCCACTGAAATCTAAACACTGTTTATGCAAGTTACTATGGTGACATAATTGTAAGACACACAAAAATCAAAATTTATTTTGATATAAATAGCCTGTGTGTTGCAATATAAGAAAACTGCAAAGTGTTCATAACTCCTTCTTTCCTCCTTTTGACAATACAAAACCCCCTGCTGTGATGAGATTTTCACAGAAAAATTCAGCATTTTCTGATTAGAAAGTATCTTTTTTTGTTTACAGAAAACTCTGCTAAGAACAACAATTTTCAAGAGGGTCTTTTCTTTGTTTGAAAACAAGAGGGAGAAACAAAATTTAATTAATGTGCCTATAATGAAAAGACAGTGTGGATCAAATAACTGACTGGATGAGACACATTCAAGAGTACACTTCAGCCACCACAAAAAAGAAAAATTAAGAATGATTCCTCTCCGACTGTGTTCTGTATAGCATGTGAAATAGTCCTCCTGATTTAGGAAGATATAATTTATTTCACATAAATACATAACTGAGGTGGAGAGACTCTTTTATGAGTGAAAGATATATGCTGGCATTATTTCATTTGATTCTTGGTACTGCATAGATCACATGGAAAGAGGAAAAGTTATATTTTTAATAGAGACCATACATTGTTCACAATCTATCTTGAGCCGAAATTTAAAAGTAATAAAAAAGATTCAAACTGTACTATTTTGTCAGCAGCCACTGTCCTACACATTATAAATAACTTGTTATAATAGCATAGTTCTTGGAGTTAAACTGCCAGGAAAGACAGCATTGCTGGATGAGGGCCAGTAGAGAGGAGCAACACCTCCAGATGGATAGACCAGGCTTTCATCTGATTCCCAGATATCTCCTTGTGTGTCAGGGGATGCATAGGCTCTTTCAAAAGTCTTTCAGTCAAAACCTAATACAAAACACAGTGAAAAATGTACAAGGTATAGTCAGAGACAACCCCACAATGCATCAGAGGTGTGTAAGCACATAACATCAGCCTTTCACCCCTAAACTCTGGTGAGGAACAGCTAGAAGCAAACAGACAAATTATTTATTTTGAAATCTGTGGGTTTGGTTTGGGGTTTTTTCATATACATTAATTCTTCTGAAAGCCAAACTCTTTCTGGATGTTATTGTTTGTAGTCCATATGTTCACAGTGTTAGGGAGTCCCAGAAGAATCTGTCAGCCTCAGTGTGGACAGTCTTCAGTAAGTTAAAAAGGTCAGTGCATTAGGTGAGATTCACAACACAAAGACCACTTTACAGCAGTCTTGCTACTTTAAAAATCTTTTAGAGAAATTAGTATAATCAACCCAAACTCGATCGCCCTTCTCTACTGCCAAGAATTTGCAAAATATACCAAAAAATTAAATCTATGATGGAAATTATTCATCAAATCAGTAGAAAGAGGAGCTATAATGAAATCCAGACTTAAAGAGAAAAGAAAATATGAGTGAGCAGTTTTAGACCAGTTAAAAGAAAGACTTTTTTCTGTCTTATTTTTTTTCATATGAAACTGGTACAGTATTCAGAATTATAAATAGAACAGGATCTACACTAATCATTTGTTTATACTCTTAATTGTGGTTTTCTTTAATTTAGGTTATCTGTAACATATAATTAGAGATTGCTGTAAGGAAGCAATTTATCTCACAAACACCTGACATTTCTAAATTTTCATGAGTTATGGTGACCAGCGAACCCCTTGAATGAATTACTGCCTTAAAACCACATCTATATTTCAAGGAACAACCTTACAAATGCAGAAACCTCTGCTTCTTGGCAACTGTGGTAGCATTTGAAATGTCTGTGTCTCTGGGCACTTTAAACTAATATTTCATTAGTTGTTAAAACAGGGTAAGGTCTATGCTCTCTATCGATTGCCAAATAAATTGTTGTGAGACATTATTTTTCCCCTATAGTACATCACTTTTTCTTGTTTGCTTGTTTTCTGCCTCTGACTCTGGAACATATACAAAGGGTTTGCTTTATCAGAGATGAATAATATTATTGCTATATATCATTTTGCTTTTTGATTTTTTTTTTAATTTGCAGTTGTTTTTTCCATGTATTGGAATTTGATTTCTAATGTTGCCTTTAGCTGGGTCATTAGCCAGTTTTGGCTAGATATAACTCTCCTTGACAATAAAACCAAAGGTAAGAATTTTGGAAATACAACTGCTATGTTAATATTCATAAAAGGTAGTTTGTTGAATTTCAAGGTAGTAATAAGAGCATGCTTAAGAGTTGTGGAAACATCCCAAATTCTCATTGCATCCTGATCTTCATAACCTTTCTTCCCAGATAAAGGTTGTTCATGATACTACATCAGTCATTCTCATGGTAAATGAGATGGACTTCCAAGGGTGAACAACACTCTGGGCAGTAAAAACTGGATCTGCAGCATTTTTTTTTCTATTCTTCAGCTCAGTTTTGTTAACTATTGCAGAGATCAATCTCCTTTACCTAGTGCATTTCTAATCACATTTGTGCTAGATGAGAACTCATTAGGATCTGTAAATTGCACAGAAAAAGCACTGAGACTTAGCCACTGCTACTTTTATATTAAGCAACTTTAAAAGCAAGTCATACACATTATTTCTACTTTCCTTTAGATTTAGGTAACCCAAGACAGGAATCTGGTACAAAGAAATGGTGGTTTCATCTTTCTAAAACTCAGGGGATTGTTCACAGAGACAGGAACACATTTGATGAATTTAGCTTTCATTTTGCTAAAGAGTTACTTACGAATAGCTCTCACTTTGAAAAATATATAAGCAATTTATAAAAATGTAATGTGCATATATTTTAGCATGAGAGCAGTCTTGAACCATTCCATTTACTGACATCCATGAGAATGTGTTATATATTCTCAACTTGATAAACACAACTCTCATGGCTGTGTATATAGAAGGAAGAGAAATTTAATTCATTGAGGTAAATGTTTATTCTTGCAGAGACACATTATTGTGAAATTTTGGTTTCTAATACGTATTCTTACAAGCATATAAATGCTCATAAATATAAGATATTCTTTATATAAAGAATATCTCATAAACTATTCTGAATTCCAGTCAAAAAATACCCCAAACTGTATGAGTTCCCATATATATCACAGTACTCATTCTATTATATAAACTTGAACATTTTTTTAATGTACATACTTATGTATATGGATATACATGTATACATATATATGTAGTTATATCTGTACTGGGTCTGGCTGGAATGGAGTTAATTTTTTCTTCAAAGTTCATTGCCACAGCATTTTGCATGAAAGTTTCACTGATCTGAAAACTAATTGTGAGAAATTCCCTACGTTTATTCTGACTGATTAAAGCATAATTATTCCTGTCTCTGCTCTTAGGACTGGTGTGGTTTTTATTACACAGGGGATCCTCTCGTATCAGAAAAGTACTTTCAAGTGGGTGATGGTAGTGGGAGATTTGACTATTAGATATAGACAGATGGGTTTGTAATGTCTCAGAAAACTGGATGGTAATTCGCCTGCTGAGTGCAAATGCAGTGAACTTCACAAGATCTTCAGAAAAGCAGCTGGGGATCATGCTCTGTGGTCTTTATTGTTAATGATATAGGGGGATGTAGGAAAAACATTCAGGAGGCTAAACTTGGATTCCAACCCAGAAGATGAACATCCTTGAGTTCCACTATAGGGTTCTGTGAAATAATTCTAATCCCACGTTGAAGCCCAGGAGGCAGAGAGGAGGAATATAATGTCTCAATGAATGAATGAGATTGTGCTAAAGAGATGAGTCATTTAGGATGTTGGGAAGGGAAACAAAATAACCTACACAGGAAGAAAAACTTTCCCCTTAATCAAAGTGGAACAAGGCTGCTGGCATTGAAAACCAAAAGATAACAGAGGAATATTTGAAATAAAACCCAGGCAGACAGCTAGGTGTTGGGTGATTTCCATACCTGATATTTGTTAATGTGTAATCAGGACTGCCTGACATTCACCACAGAGTTTCGCAGGAACCCAAGTGTGAAGTTGTAGAAGCAGAAGCCAAAATGTGTGAGACATCATCACAAACTTCAGCTGTGCCAGAGGACTGGCAGGTCACCAACGTAACTCACAGGTATGGACAGGGCTCTAAGGGGAATCCTAGAAACTGCAGACGTATGAACCTGGCTTTTTTCCTGAATACCCATCTGGAAGAGTCAGTAATAAAAGTTACAACCACTGATATAATGAAAACGTGGCTAAACATATCCGTTAGGAAAGAATCAGAAAGGATTCTAAAACAGGAAATCATCCCCAAAAACCCTGCTGTTATTTGAGGAGGTTTGGAAGAGCAAACAGATAGGAGAGATAGGATGGTGACAATATATTTGGAATTTGAAAAATTCTCTATATAAAACTCAGTAACAAAAATAAGTTGTAACAGAAAAAACTGTTTTTCTCATTTGAAATGAGGTTAAAGAGGGCAAAGCAAGTTCACTTTCTGGGTGAAAAAGGATCACCAATAGATTCCCCATAAATCAGTGTGAGAATTAGTTTCATTCAACATTTTCATCAATGGCTTGGGGTAGAAGTCTGCAGTGAAATCTGCAAGTTTTCAGGTGACACCAAATCCTTGAGTTTAAATGTAAATAAATACAGGATTATGTCATAGGAAAAGATTTCTAAATCACATCTGCTGAACTCTGAATTGGAGGTCACAACCTAGAATAGACATGTTAAAGTCACTGTTTTCTGATGTAGAAACATCAGCTCATTATGCAATCAAAGAATTCTAAAAAAAATACTTAAGTACCATCACAAGGGGATGGAAAACAGTATAGAAGATGTTATTTTAAAAATTAATAGAGTCATTTAGGTTGAAAAAGACCTCTAAGATCACCGAGTCTCACCATTAACCCAAGACTACCAAGACCTCCACTAATCCATGTCCTTAAGTATCACATCTACATGTCTTTTAAATACCTCCAAAACTGAAAACAGTTCTCGAGGTGCCAGGTGTGGTCTCATTAGTGCTGAGTACAATCACAGTGCTGAGGGACAACCACTTCCCTAGTCCTGCTGTCCACTCCTCTTCTGATGCAGGCCAGGATGCCGTTGGGCCTCTTGGCCACCTGGGCACAACTGGCTCATGTTCAGCTGCTGTTGACCAGCACCCCCAGGTCCTTTTCCACCAGCAGCTTTCCAGCCACTCTGCCCCCAGCCTGTAGCGCTGTGTGGGCTTGTTGTGACCTGAGTGCAGTTGGCCTTATTGAACCTCATAACACTGACCTCAGCCTATCAATCCACACTGTCCAGGTCCCTGTAGAGACTTCCTGACCTCCAGCAGATCAACACTCCTGCCCAACTTGTTGTCATCTGTGAACTTGCTGACGGTACACTCAATTGCCTCATCCAAATCACTGATAAACATATTTAACAGACCTGGCCCTAGTACTGAGCCCTGGGGAACCCCACTTGTGACTGGGCACAAAACGGATTTAACTCCATTCACCAGCACTCCTTGTGACAGACCATGCAGGCAGTTTTTATGCAGTGAACAGTCACCTGCCCAAAACACGAGCAGGCAGTTTCTCCAGGAGAACGTGTCAAAGGCTTTACTGAAGCCTAGAGAGGCAATATTCACAGCCTTTCCCTGATCCACTAAATGTCATAGAAGGAGATCAGGCTGGTCAAGCAGGATCTGCCTCTCATAAACTCCTTTCTGTCTGTGCCTGATCCTCTCATTGCCCTTTACATGCCACATGATGGCACTGAAGATGATCTGCTCCTGTAGAAAATCTTGGGGTGTGTACATCTTGGCTACTGTGCAGCTGTTTTCTCTCCACATTTCAAAGAAGACAGAGTGGAGTTAGCACACAGAAAAGGGCAACAGCAACAATTATGGAGCTGGAACAGAAGCAATCTTGTCTTTTAAAATAACTTTTTTCAATGAAAAGGGTAAGACTGAATGTATCCTAGGTTGGTACATCCCTAAAAGGCTGACTCCTTAGTCATTTGATGAAGAGAAGTGTTTAAGGCAAAGGTATTTTTAAGACATTTAGTATTTCAAAGAAATTTTAGGATATCTTGATTGGGATTTTAAGTTTAATTCAGGACCATGTCTTTGGGGCCAGAAACCTGAAAACCGGATGTTATCTCCAGCGAAACTGGGTTAATTTTCAGATTCAGAAACCAAGGGCTTGAATTACTTCCCTAAACAAGAACAAGGTAAGGTCCTTGCACCATTAACACTTTTAGAGTGTCTGATACATGTGCACAGGGACTGTGCATGTAACACCACGTCCTCTGGAGCAGCAGATGGAGGCCAAAACAGATAAATCAGTGCATTTTACAGTTATGCACAGGAAATTAAACTGCACACATTATATCCTATCTGCAATTAAAAAGAAAATAAAAAACAGCAAAAGAAACAGACGAAAGAAAAAACACCTGAAAAATACAGTAGGAAATAACACTAGGAGGCTAAATATTACGTCTGTGGTTTCACACATGTGATAGCAGCTTTCTCAGTGCTTAGTGATATTGAAATGGTGATGGATTTTGCTGAAACAGATAAATGCAAGTCCTACTCAGCCCAAATATGTAGATTACTGTCTACAGGTTGTCTTATAGCATCTAAACTTTAGGCAATATCCACTTTTGCCCTTGGAATTTCTTGCTGGCTGCAGGTCTAAGGATATATACGATGAAGTATAATTTACCTGATAATTAGCTGACAAATAAAAATAGATAATATCTTGATCAGTATCAAACTTACTTTGAATGTGCAGTTCACCAATTTCTTCTGAAGAAATTCAAATGCAATATCTCAGTTTACTCTAGTAATATAGCTTTTAGTCAGTATGATTTCACTTTAAAATGTTACTTTGTCTCCCTTGAAAATAAGACAACTGAATATGCATTAAAATTGAATTAAAAATTTTTATAGTAATAAAAGTCAGATATAGCTAGGTAAGAAACCTCTTTTGACTACCAAATAGTTGAGTCCTCACTGGAGTTCACTGTTATGCAACATCATTCCGCATTTTTTTCTTAAATGTTGGCAGAGTGCATCTGCATAATTCAGACTGAGAATTCATCTCCTCTCTAGGCAACTGAGGGGGAGGGAGAAAAGGGAAAGAAAAGAAAATAAAAAGGCAAGACATTGGGACAATGCCTGAGGCTTTGTAAAATGCTGTTGATTGTGTTGATTATGTTTTCCTTCTAAAAAAACACACACAAGAAAAGAAAGGTGGAAACCTTCATCACTGACTGAATCTGATGGGTTTTGATATTACTTGTGCTGAACGTTTTGATTTTATTTCCAATTTTCTTTTCAGTTAGACTAGTCTTTGTTAAAGTACAATAAAACAAATTGTCAACAGTGAGAAAGAATTATGCTGGCATGAAATATTTTTACTACGATTTTGATCTTTATTTCATGGAATATTCAAGTTTATTTCAAATTTAGAATGAAACCAAACATTGCTATACTTCAGAAACAGAATCCACACCCTACTCCTCCCCGGTTCAAATAGTACAGCTAAGGAGATTTAAATAAGGATGTGAGGGAACGTAAACTTATTAAAAAATTGATGAGGAAAAATCTCCTCAAAAATATTTATCAAATCAGTGATAGTAAGAATACCTTTAGTACTTCTCATGCATTTCATAAATTTTATTTAGTGGTTTGATGTTAAGAAGTCTCATAACTTTACATGGCTTTTTGATATTGTTTGGATAGCTGTATTCTATGTATATTTTAGACTTTTCTTCAGTGGACTGTAACTGACTTCATCTGGGGGACCAAAAGGTCTGACAAAGAATTTAGATAAGCAGGATTTACCTATCGGTTCAGGATGCCTGTTGCATACAAGTAATAAAATTTATTTTTGCATGAAGATCTGGTAGTCTTCCATCATTTTTCTGAATAAGAATGATTATTATTGTGTAAGAATAATAAAATGTTTATTAAATGAAACTATAACACATTTAATAATTAAAACCAGCCATTTTGATTGCTCATTTTCCAATTAAATTATTCAATTTACTATCACAAAATACTATTAAAGAAGGAAAATTGGCAATTTGTTTTTAAATTGATATATCTCTACCTATTCAGATAGAGAAAGAGATGAATGGTGTTTGCATGGATGTGTACTGGTGTCACCCATAGTTTATCTGAAGTAAATTTAAAACTTTTGGTTTGTTTAGAAATTTATAAACTGACAAAATAAGAGGTAACCTTTAAATGAACATGGAGAATGCATGACCTTCTGAGTAGAACACTTTGTAATTGGTGGATTACTTGTCTCCTACTAAAGGTTTTGATACTGGCTGTGATACAAAAATAAAACACCTGCAGTGGTTCCCATGTTACTGCAACCAATAGCACTAAACCTGAGTACTACAATTCTTGGAGAAGAGGTAAAAGAGGTTCTTAGATGAATAGAGACAAATTTTGATCTCAAATGGGAAAAAGCCACCCATAAGATTTGCACAAAACTGAATGTGTTCCTCCCAGATATTTCTATCACTGCATATTTCATCTTTCACATATAATTCTCTGCTTTTTCAGTCTTATTTAATTTTGAAACCAGTTGTGATCAGTTCTAAAACTAGACTAGAAGGTACAAAGCCAACATTTCCATGTTTCTATTATAAGTATTGTATCAAAAAAAAGTGACTTGTTTTTATCAGTTTCAATTCAGTTGGACTGAAGAAAAACACAAAGGACTATTAATGTTTTGCTGCTCTGGGTCTGGGAACATGTGCTGATACAGGGAATGCTGAATCATTTTCCAAGGTCTTTCTTCTCTTCTTTCTAATGTTTATTTTCCACAAATAATTGTTGAGAATTTCTGCAAACAAAGAGAAATGAGAAATTCCAGATACACTTCAAAACACTTTTTAGGGGAGGAGAATTGTTTTTCAGTTTTGTTCTTTCTTAGACTTTTGGAACTGTGATTCCTAAGTTTTATTGCTTTTCAGTTTGCAAGTGTGTTTTTGTGCTGACAACAGATACATTTTAGCTTCTGCAAAGGATTCCAGGAAAAAATAATTATTTTTATATATTGTGTTACTCCCTTGGGGGTTTTTTATGAACTTTTCAAGTGGCACACCATTTTTAGAAAGGAGAATTTTGCCCTCTACAAAATTTGTTAGGGTGTGAACTTTTTTATTACAGGTCATTTATGAAAAAATAAATTATGGACTCTCCTTAAGATTGTATGGCATTTAATATAAAACCAAATGTGATGGTTACTAATTAGTTAAAATTCTGTATATGAGTGACTGTTTCTCACTTTAGAATATTCTAGTTGCAGAAGAGTGAACCAGGCATACATAAAGGGGAGATGTAAAGCAAAGCAACAGAAATACAACATAGATAATGTATTATATGGTAGGTTATTTGTTAACTGGGGCAAAAGATGCAGCTCCACACAAGGCAAAAGGCCACATCTAAATGGCAAAAGGACACCTTACCTAACCTAATAATAATATCCAAGGCCATTTAGAGTGATTGCATAGGCCTCATTCATTTTGCCATTGAATAATGTATTGGAACAGCTTTGCAATATTTTAATTAATTGATGAGTATGTGGTTTCCTTATCCATATTTTAACATTACATGACCAATCGTTGTCTTCCGGTCAATTAGTCAATAAATCTTTCCATAATTTTTGTTCCTCAGTGCTAGCGATTTCCTACTATAAGATGTGTCCCAATGTAAAGAATTTTACAACATTTGTAATATTTGTATTTCAGCCGCTAATCTGATGAAAATATCCAGTGAATAAA